>VYXF01005301.1:40889-55537 GCA_013397295.1 Polioptila caerulea | reverse complement strand
AAAAAAAAAAAAAAGCAGCAGCGCCTTCCTAAGCTGGATCGCTTTGCAGCTGTGAAAACCTATAATAACTTCAGTCGGATTACAACTACATCAAAGGTATTATATATCCCTGAGTAACATATTTACTGGGCTTTTCAACAGCTGTATAATTAGCTCTGGATGACTACCTTTCCCCCCCCGCCACACACACATATTTAAATATCCATATTCCAAATTCACAGATATTCAAAGGGAAGGTGGTTTTCCCTTCCACAGAAGGTGTGCAGCCCAGCAGATTTTTTTCTTAGCCTTTTTTTTTTTTTTTTTCTCCAGAAAAAAAATAGGCTTCATCTTCCCTGTCCCCTGGTAACCAGACCCAACGTGTCCATCACCCCTCCTGGCTCACTGTGGCTGCCTGATTGATGAGGGAAGTGGTTCAGGCAGGGGATGGGGACAGAGCCCTTTGTGGCATCCCCCAGGGAGGCAGCTCAGAGGCAGCAGCTGTCCCCAGAGCCGATCGCAGCCCCCTCGGACAATAGGGGGTGGCAGAAGGTGAGGAAAAGGCTCGTGCCTCCACAAGGAGGAATAAAAGCTCCAGATGTCCCGGGCCCCAGCAGATGCTCCTGCGGGGCGGCCCCTTGGCCGTCCCCTCCCTCCCTCCCGCCTTCCACGGCAGCATCTCCATCTCCGGCACTGGCAGCTCCCATTCACAGGGACATCCCCAGCGAGGGATGGGGCACGGGGGAGCTCTGGGGAAGGGCTTGGACCGGGCAGCGCCTGCGGTCAAATCCCCTCTCCCAGCGCACACGTCCGCTGTCATTCCCGTGCAGCCGCTTTTTTGTTATGCAATTACCTTTATTCTGGGAACAGGAGGGGAAAGAGCCTTTAAAATTCTCTTTAAGGCTAGCTGAGTTTTCTTAACAGATTTTTTTTTCTTTGCCCTGTGATGAGTAGCAGAAGGCAGTGCTTGAGTGTTGATGTGAAGTTTCTTCCTCCCATGAGGATACATCAAAACCTGCTGGTTTATGTCGTGCTGATTGCTCATTCCCATGGCCAGGGAGGCAAGGAAAGGCGTGAGAAATGCTTTTACACGTCCTCAGTAGAAATGCTGATTTCCTCTTTTAATTTTTTTTCTCAGCTGATGGGACTTTGAACTCAGTCTTCTCCTTAGAAAGATTTCCTAACGCGAGCTCCTAGCCTGGAATTGTTTGTTCCCAGTGGCCTTGCGATGTGTTGGCTGGCTGGCTCTGATGTGCAGGAAAGACCCAGCTGGCTGAGCACTTTCAGGACAAACAGATAAGACAATTTACTATCTGATTTTATGAGAGCCATTTACACTTTGCAGAATTTTTTAAGCCGCAACCCTTAAGAAGCGTATTCTGAGCATGATACCTAGGAGAATTGCACACACATTTCCTGTCAGCAGCCGGAGAATAGTGTCTAACACCTGCTATGAAGAGCTTGAAATATATTCTTAAATGGCTTGATTGCTCTGCATTTCCCCCGAGATCAGATGAGACGTTATGGCGCAGTTTCTTTTCCGTGAGCAGACCGACTGCAGACACTTCTCCAGTGAAGCTCCGGAGCAGCCTGGCTGAGCCTGTGCTTGCTCGTGCTTATACCCTCTGGAATTGGAGCCTGTGCTTACAATCCAGCTTTTGCTCACAGGGATTCTCAAGACCAGCAACTGGGAGGCAGCAGAAAGGAGCCAAGGGCAGTTTGGGGCAGGATCCTGCCATACAAGGGTTTACAGAGCAGGTTGAGAGCAGGGATAAACACCAGTAGAGAACCCCTTGAAGTGCCCTGGCTGTAGGCACACACCTGTGACTGCAGTGTCTGTTCCTCCTCTGCATCCTCCCTGCCACACTTGGGAAGCCAGCAGTCACAGAGACCTGTTTTGCAAGAGAAGTGAAAACACCCACCTTGGCTTCCTGGCTCAATCTGCTTTTCCAGAGCCTCCTGCTATTCCCATCCAGGTGCACTGCAGTGTCATCAGGAGGAAATCCTCCCACCCCTGGCCAGGTGAGAGCCAGCATCCATCGGGAGGGTGGCTGAGCACACCTTCCCCTGCAACCCCAGCCTCTGACACTCCACCAAAGCAGCTATGGCACCGTGGATATTCAGCTGGATGAGTAAACCAGAGAGCCTTCTAGGCAACACCTCCCAAGAACTCAAGCCTCGGCCTCTTTGGTGCACTGCAGGTGGGAAGGAGGGGTGCTGACAGTGAGACATATCTTTACAGGAGGCATTTTTATTTCAGCATCTTGAATGGGGGCACATTTCCAGCCAGTACCTTGCAGTCCTTGCATTCCTCTGTGCCAGCTCACACCACCACACACCCACCCTGTGTACTGGTTTTTGGTGTTCTTAGAGGAGCAGCTGGTTCTTAGAGGTTTCAGCTGGACTTGGTGGGAGCTGGGAGCTTTTTGCCCCATAGAAAAGACAGTGCAATCCAATATCAATTTTATATGAAAAGAAAACCTCGGTGATTTTCTGCTGCAGAGTGTTTGTGTTTTGAGACACCTGAATATATACTCTGCAAAGGAAAGAAGGAATATATTAGGTATGTAAATATTAATATTTATGAAATAAATCCTGAAGTTTCAGCCCTTCTTTGGTTGTGGATGTCTTGAAGCTTATTCCATGGAGGATAATGTTTTTCTGCTAATAGGTAAAATGGTGGAAAAACCAGGACAGGCAGAAACTCATTTAGCATTTCAATTAACAAGGAAAAGGCCCTGGAATTTGAGTAGCATTTTTTTGTAGCTTTCAATGAATATTTTCAAAGGTTTCTCAATAATGTAGTTTTCTTTGAACTTCCACTGCTGGAAGTTGCCCAGGAATTTCACACAGATAACAAGCCTCTCTCCTCACTGCCACTCCTATACCTGCAGGTTGGTTCAGCTGGGATTCCTCATCCCTGTCTTATGTTCCTTGTGATTTTGTGTGGACCCTTTTCTCCTTGCAAAGACAGCTGGACCTGGGTGCTGCAGTGAGGCTGCTGGGATGCCAAATTCCACAAACTTCAGGCTTAGGGAGCCTATTTTGCTCTTGCAAATTAAAAAATGCAAACAAATAATGAAAAAGGGCAGGTGTAAGGCTGTGTTTATGGGACAGCTACAGACATTCTCTATTTTTTGGTCTGTGGAGGAGTACAAACTGATCCTTGCATAAGCTTTTTGCAGAGTGGAATTGAGCCAAAATGTCCTTACATAGGGGGTCCCTCCATCTGGCAACAACAGGAAAATTTATCCTAGATTCTGTCAAAGTCTTTGTGAGAAGGCTCTGTCAAACATATGTGATGATGACAAAACTGCACATTTCAGTTTTACCCATGCTTCCTGGTCAAATGCAGTAAATTTTATTGTCCCTGTGCCAAATTTCCTAGTTCTTGGAGAGATTACAGCGTTATTTGTAAAATAAGGTGGAAAAAGCCAGCTTGGGAACCAATTTTGGTTGATCACAGAGAGGCCCCCTTGCTATCAGGCTTCTCTGACCACACCATATGCTGTTGTTCATGCCCATCAATCCTGCATTTCAGAGCTGGGCAAAGGGGATGTGGCTGGTGGAATTCACTGCCCGTGATTTCTAATTTACAGCCATGAGGAATTGGATGCACCTCCTTGCTGCCCCTGAAATATCTCATTACCTGGCATAGACCAGGAAGTTTCTGGGGTGGTGTGAAGCCAGCTGTGACCCAGCAGAGCACAGCCCTTGGCTCAGGGAAACCAATCCCCCTTCCTCATGCTGGTGATGCTGTGATCTTCAGAAGCTGTACAGAACTGATACGCCTGGAGTTAGTGCTGAAATATTAGGTGGATACATCTGTTTTGAAGGAAGAGTCTAATTTTAAGCCTTTAAATTAATGGTCAACTTCTCTGTTGTGGTTTGGCAGGCAGGAGAGAGTAACAGGGCCGTCCCTTCCTGCATGTGGCATCGTATCCCCAGGAAAAGGGCCTCTACATCAAAGGAGCCCCCACGTGCTGAGCTGCTGGGATGCACGGTGCACATCCCCAGGGAAGGGCTGTGTCCCCCCTCACTGCCAGCACTGCACATGTGGCCTGTCCTCTCTGGGGTTCCTGCTCCACACATCCCACAGTATATATGCCACAGCTGAAGTGGGGAGGAGTGCTCAGCAGCCAAAATCATATCCAGAGGGAAATCTGCAAAGGGCACCCAATGGGCTTCTTCAGCTGCCATGGATTGGTGTAGTCCTGCTGGTAATCCCAGGGTGATGCCACCTTGCACCAGGTGAGGGAATGGCCCACCAGACTCTGATTTTCAGCCATGCATTGACCCCATAGATTGATAGAATGGTGTGGGTTGGAAGGGACCTCATTGATCATCTCATTCCAACCCTCCTGCCATGGGCAGGGACACCTTCCACCAGACCAGTTTACTCCAAGCCCCATCCAACCTTGCTTTGAACACTCCCAGGGATGGTGCATCCATCTTCTCTGGACAACCTGTGCCAGGGCCTCATCACTCTCACAGGGAAGAATTTTCTCCTAATATCTAATCTAAACTGTCCTCAGCTTAAGCCATTATCCTATAACTGTGTCCTTGTAAAACGTCCCTCTGCAGCTCTCCTGCAGGCCCTCCAGGTACTGGAGGATGCTGTAAGAACTCCCCAGGACAGACAATATGTCATTGTGGCTCCCCTGACCATGGCCCATGTTTGAGTCCCTGAGTCACCTTGGCTTCCATCAAGCAGAGTATTCAGAGCGAGAAGCTCTGAGTTTTGTGCCACAGTGGCATTTTCAGCTTCAGGCTTCTGTAGGGTGAGGCAATGAGGAGGTCCCCAGTTACTTGCAGAGTACCTTTTATGAAAACACATTGCACCTCCCAGTTAAGGGATTCAATCCCCTTATCCATATGGAAGTATAAATGACCATAGAGAAAGGTAAGAATAAGGGCAAGTATGCTAATTCTGTGTCCTCAAGGAGTTTAAGAGAAAACATATGAGCTTTGGATTGGTACCTGTACATAAAAATAGATTATAATATCATACAATCAATTAAAAAAAACAAAAAAAAAACCCAAAAAAACCCCAAACTATTAGAGAAAAAAAAAAAACAATTCAGAAACTCCACATGGCAGTTTGTAATGGCTCTGACAATCTAGTGGCTACTTCAGTAGCATAAACACATTCCAGGATGCATTATGTTTTATATTGTACATGTTAAAATATTTAGTAACTACATTGCAATAAACATTGTTTTGATCTCAAAGTGCACCATATTTTAAAGTCTGTTGTACCCCAGGAAGAATTATATTCTCCAGCCTCCTTAATAAAAGCCACAATCTATGATGCTCTTGATGTGCACAGACTACACAGTATGATGACATTCTTCAAGAGGCCTTTAATGAATTAATGCCTCTCCAAATGGTTTTAAGCTCACAAAAGAAGATGTGTGCATGGTCCTAAACCATTTGGAGCCATTTTATTCAGTGCCTATTGATTTTAGTGCCAGTAAACCTCCCTGCTGCCTGCCTCTGATGAGTATTACATTATATCCTCCGTAGCACACAATGGGATTTAGCGGCGCCAAAAATGTAATTTCAGCACAAAATACAGAAATCATTATAACATCAACTCTCCTTTTTCTTCCTAACTTTAGGTACCTGAGGATCTCACTTCTGAAGAAACTGGTGCTATTTCTCTGAAGTGATTTCAGAGAACTTTCTCCTCCATCTTTAAAATAATCAGTGGGGCTGAAATGGGCTTAAAAATAAGAAACTGCAAAATTGGTGGATTTTTTTCCCTTCAAACAGCCTTTATATGGAGTCATTGCTCTAATATTGGTAGTGGCACACAAGGATGTTTGTCTCTGTGCTTGTTATACCCTTTAGGAATGAATTCTCTCTCTTCCCCCCTCAAGGCAAGTCAGACAAGGTGCTCTGGTCAACAGAGCCAGAAATGCCTTTCTCCTTTCCCCTTTCCTTTCCTTTCCTTTCCTTTCCTTTCCTTTCCTTTCCTTTCCTTTCCTTTCCTTTCCTTTCCTTTCCTTTCCTTTCCTTTCCTTTCCTTTCCTTTCCTTTCCTTTCCTTTCCTTTCCTTTCCTTTCCTTTCCTTTCCTTTCCTTTCCTTTCCTTTCCTTTCCTTCCCTCCCAACCCACACAGATATTTATGCTATTCTAGAACTTTCCCAGTGCTTGCCAGCAGAAGTCTTTTCCCTTCCCTTTAGTTGCTGCTAAAGGTGAAGATGCACCTCATTTCCTCAATTAATGATGTATCTTCTTCAGCTGTGGCTAAGCAGAAGGAGGACAGCCAGCATCCAACCTCCCAAAAAGTGCTGCTGTGGGGCTGGGGTGTCCCCAGCTCTGAAGTTCCATGGTTTTCCCACTGTGTCAGCTCTCATGGAAGCGACTTTGATCATTTCCAGCAGTAAGAAGAGATAAAAAGAGGGATCTCAAAAACAGAAGCCAGAGGCAAACTAGTTTTGTGCCATGGGAATAGACATGGATGTAAGACCTGTGGAGATAAGGGGTCTGTGGGAAATGGAAATATCACTCCCTTGATCTGCTCTCCTGATGCAGTACCTGACCAGGGAGGAGAGCTGGAGCCGGGCAAAGAGCCTCCCCAGTGACAGACTGATCTCTGTGGGTGAGTTTCATCCCCACTCAGCATGCCAGGATGGAGGTGAGGAGGGGATTTGCCCACCACCTGCCTCTCTGGGCTCCTGCCTTCCGGTGATGCAAAGCTGAGAGAGGCGGGGGTAAGAGCCTTTCAGCAGGCAATTAAAGCAGAATGTTTTCTGTAATATATAAACAAGCCCATTAAGCCTGACTTTAATGGGGCTGAGATTCTATGATAAATAATTGAAAAGAAAGCTTAAAGTGAATTTCAAAGATTTTTTTCCCTGCCTTTAAATGTATTTACAATGCTTCAGTACTTTATATAGCTTGAATGTTTAATCAATTGTCATTTGTAGAGAGTTCGGTTCCTGGGGTTTTGTGATATATATGTGCTAAACAAGCCACTTGAATGTCAAAGCTGTGGAGCAGCAGCTCTTGGGTTGAGACAGATTTGACACAGTTTGTAGAGGGCTGTCCATGGGAAAAGCTTGTTCTCTGTCGTTTAAAAGGTTCTTGAACCAGCTTGAATTCCTTCTGCTGCAGCATATATAGGATGACTGGAAAGGGACCTCCTAATTGCTCACCTGGTCCCCAGGCCCAGTCAGCATCTGGCAAAAGCTCTGGTTTCTTTATCAGTGCCGAGGCAAAATCCCAGCTCTGCTTCAACACGACCGGCAGAACAGGGAGGCAGAACAAATGGATGCATGAAAGGAGCAGCTGATGTTTATTGTGCACTAAACATACCTGTCAGGTGCCTCGTTGTAGGTATTTTTCCCGGGCTGGTGGTGATTAGGGATATCAGGGATGATATGCTATTCCCTTCTCAGTGAGCGAGCATTTATCCAGCTTCCACTAACACAAGGCCTGACGAGATGGGAATGTCCCTCAGTGCCTTTCAACACACACATTTGAAATGTCTTGTAAATTAGACTCTGGACTTCCCATCCACTGTGCTGAGGCTAAACTGGCACTGCCTCAGGGACATCACTGGAGTTTCACTGCAGCCCCCACCATGCTGTTCAAAACCCCCAACCTCTCTTCTTGGTACTTATTAGTCCTCCCTGACCTGTACTAAGATCAAAAAGACACAGATCTCTATTTTGCAGAGAAAAAGCTGTCTCTCTCTAAACTTTAGAGGTCAAGAGCATCTTTAAGCCCTAGAAGATTCTTTTAATAGATGTTTTGTGAAAGCTTTCACACATGTTTTAAGGTGCTGCCAAAGTGCTTTGGGACTTTGGGCATTCAGAAGCTTATTGATGTCCTCCCCCAAGCTTCACCTCCGACAGAAACGGGACTCAGGGGAGAACTTTCACAGTTTTGTTACCATCACATGTCCTTTAAATGATTCTGTTTCTGTCCCACAGTGTTTTTGCTGATTGAGAGAATGCTTGTTCCCTGCCTTTACTGGGCTGTAAGCAGCAGAGACCTGCCCATGACATAGTGAGAACTGAATTAGCACTTGAAGAGTTAATCAGGAAGAGAGGCTCTCTGAGGTGTGACCAGACTGGCACAGAATTCCCCTTGCTCAGAAACGCAGCAATAAACACTCAGATGGCTTTTAAAATAATATACATGGATATTTAAAATTATAAAAACAAGCTAAGTAGGACTAAAATAACTAGATACTCATGGTAAAAAAGGATTAAATCCTGCTCTGAGCAGCTGTGCTGGAAAAGGTGCAGTGTAGTCCCAGCTTTGCACCAGTGTGCATGAAATCACAGCTCATTCCCACAGAATCCCCTAATCATCCTTCCATTAACTCATATAACTGTGTGGGACTGGAGCAGATTTCTCAATAAAAATGATGGATAAGTAAATTGGGAGAAGCACTCTATCACTTAGCAGGTGTGAGAAGATTGACAGTCCCAGCACTGCTGAGGGAGGATTGCGTGCAGTGACTCAAGGGTGTCGCTGTGTGGAAACGCGCGCGTGTGGCTGGGGAAAAACTGGGGAAAAATTACTGTGGTTCTTTCATGAATGAGAAACGGTGGTGTTGGAAGAGGTGACGCTGGAACAGGATGCAGGAGAGCTGCAAACACCCCATGAGCAAACTGTGCAGAGCAGCATGGGCAGCAGGCATGCAAGAAAGGACCAGGAGCCTCCAGATGTTAAGAGAAAAGTTGTTGGAAGAGGTTTCACAGAAAAGCTGTGGATTCCCCATCCCTGGCAATGGTCAAGGCCAGGCTGGATTGGGCTTTGAGCAACCTGGCGGAAGGTGTCCCTGCCCATGGCAGAGGATTGTAATGAGATAATCTAGAAGGTCACTTCCAGCCCAAACTGTTCTGTGATTCTCTGTGTCACAGAGGATGAGCAGGAATCCTGGGATGAAGGCAGTGCAGCAGTGTGGGAAATGGCACTGAGAAGGATACTCTTATCTGTGGCTGTGAGATACACTGGCCCTTGGAGAACCAGCAGGAATTCTGCAGCAGCAGGCTCAATTGAATGGATAATGTAGTAAATTAGTGGGAGAAACCCAAAGGTCTACTCCTTTCTCCTGGTTAAAACCCAGCCTGAGCTCCTGCCTTCTCCTCTGAGTGGGAACTGGGAAGAAGGCGCAGCTTCTCTGCTTCCCCCGAGGACTGGCACCCTACAGGAATGGGAGGAGATGCCCAAGGTCCCACAGCACACCTGGGGGTGACTCTGCTCACACGGGGCTCCTGCTAAAAGCGTGCTTTGAGACAGGTCCCTTTGGCTCACAGGATCCCTTGCACTGGTATTACAACCTGCAGCTCCTCTCCATGCAGCGCCTTTCAGAGAGCCACGAAATCCTCCTTGTACTGAAATTCCCACCTGGCTCTCCCATTCAGCATTTCTGAGCCTTTATAACATGCTCAGCAGCGAATTAGCAAACGTCAGTGACATCACTCAGGGACGAAAACAGCCTTGCCATCTTCTTAATGAATCCAGAGGGGCAGAGACGACATGTCCTGGGTCTCCGGAGGGGCACAGCCACTGTCCCTTCGCTGTCCCCACCAGCCCAGCTCGCTGGCACCTTCCCCTGCGCCGTCACTACAACCTCGGGCTGCGGGAGTGGCGGCAGGGAAACACCTCTGTTGATGAGAAAAACGAAGTGGGGGAATCGGGGTTAATTTTCATACACGGTGCCTGGAGAATTAAGCGTTTGTTGTAAAGATTTATTGAGAGAGAAACAACGCGTAGCCTAATCCCTTGGCAGGGGGAGCCGCTCTGGCTAACGACTGCTCGATAATTAGCGCGGGGAAATTCCCTGCTCCCCGCTCTGCTCTGCCTCCCAGGAATCCCAGGCGCTATCAAATCTTACACCAAATCGTACCCCAGCGTGGTGAGCAGGTCTCGCCATCCTGCAAGCCTGTCAGGGCGCTCTGCCAGCTCCAGAAATAGGGATTTGGGGCAGGGAGGTTGGCTACTGCCCATCCCCTTGGCCACCCTTCAGCTGCGCTTTCTGACAGCGGCAGAGGAGCGCTGACAGCCCTTGGACACACGGACAGGCTTGCTGGGATGCCACGGACTTCCCTGGGCCTGTCTCCCCGGGCTTTTGCTTCGTTTTGGTGTCTGGCAATGCCTGTTATCTTGTTTTAAACACAAAGATGGGGTTGTTCGCCACAGGCACCCCATGGGTGGGGGCACCTCTACCTGGGCAGGGTAGAAAAGGGAAAAAGTATTTCGCAAGTTCAAGCACTGGAAAAAAAAAAAAAATAGGACAAACTGCCTGTTACATGGTTCTGAACTGCTCTCATCCTGAGTGATAAAGGTGTGAAACAGGGAGTGTCTCCCTGTATGATGGCCACGGCGTTGTTGGAGCCACATCTGCTGGGAGGGAGGTGACACTCGTGTCCCAAGCCAGCACCAAGCGCTGTGATATGCAGGGAAAGGCAGTGGTCAAAGCAAAAAGAGACAGGTGGAAGGACTGTAAGTGTCAGGCAATGCAGGCAGCTGGCAACCACTGTGTTCACACCGTATCATCTGCTGGGTCCCTGTAAGTGTCGCTCATCTGCTGCAGTGAGCAGTTCCCTTACAGATCCCGAGGCAAGAGGCAGCAGAGAAGCCCAAGATGTGCTCTGGGGTGCACAGGAATCAGGCAGAGTCCTGCTGAAAAATGCCCTGAGGCTGGGCTTGGTTGCACGGCTGATGTGCAGCAGCGAGGAGCAGTGATGGCCATATGGTGTGTCAGCACCACACATTTCCCCCCTGCAGGTGTCCAGGAATGGGCAGCCGGGAAGGTATTAAAGGAAAATGACATTTGCAGAGTAATTCTCCAGTGATGGTGCTGAGTGAAAAACACTAATCACTTGGAGAAGTGAAGGTTATACCTGACTCTGGGAATTTGCCCTCCACTTTTTGCTTTTGGAACCTCAGCAGTTCTTGCTGCAGAGCAGCACAGATTATCCCAGAGAAGCAGCACCCTATCAGTCTTACTTAAGACTAAGGTGGGTGTCTATAAGCTATTCCCGAAATACATTTGTACAGATTTTTCCTTCTCTGTCTTTTTAAATGGCAATGCTCTGACAAAACCATCCCCACTAGCCAAGATTTTCAGAAGTGACTAATGGTTTGGATGGCACTGGTTGAGTATTTGTGAGAGTGACCTGTTGAGGGTATTACTGTTCAGATGTCCTGAGACCCCTCACACTTGGGAGAGGCCTTGACCATAACCTCATTATTATGTTGGTTTAAAAGTCACACAGCGAGAACAAGCACAAAAGACTACCCTCCCAGGTAAAGAATGAACCTGGGGAAGGATTCAGGAGAGGAGATGTGTCTTGGGACAAGTTTCACGAGCACCTAGACATGAATCCTACCATCTGACCCTCATTTTCTTCTGACATGAAAATTTCCCCATGCTTTTCAAATGATGCAAAGCAGCTCCCCTGGACCACACTGTGCAGCTCACCAGGTGCATGACAGGGATTGGACACTTACAACACAGTTTTTCAACAAGACTGCCTGCTTATAACATTTTCCATGCACTTCCTAGTATTTCTGGCAAGCTTTTCAGCTCACTTGATGTATTATTAAGAGTAGCTATGAAACTAATTAACTGAGGAGAATGCTATTTAACTGTCAATAAACCTTTGGATCTCTGCCCTCTTTCCTCCAAATTTAGATATTCATTCTGCAAGCCTTCTCTGTTCCTTACCCCACAGCTTCTCTCCCTTCCCTTTTCACAGTTCCTTGGTGGCACCTTTTTGCTTCATCTGGCCCAAGCTGTTTGTCCTTTGCCCTGCTCCAAAGCCTGGTGGCTGCCTGCTCTCCATCACAGTTTGTCAGGATATGATGTCACTGCTGCTGCGCCTCCTCCAGCCTCCCATCACCAAAAACCTCCATGGGGCTTTCTCCCAGGCTGGAGTCTGTCCCTGATGCATCCTCAGGCTTGCTCCTAACAGGATTCTGCTGGGAATTAGAGTAGTGGTACAATGTAAAGGTTGACAGATGCAAATGGAAAGAGTAGAAGGGTGAATTTACCACCCATGCACCAGCAAGCTCCCCTACAGCTGCTCTTGCTGGACTGTATAAGTTTAAGCCCCTTTAAAATACAGTTGCTCTTATTCTCCAGACTCAGAGGGCAACAGTTCCTTTCATTCCTCCTTAGCACATGTCTTCCAGCAAAGCTCATCACTGCTGATGCTTATTCCCCCTCCTGCTGGAAAAACCTCCAGGACCTGCTGCTGTGGTGGTGCCACTGCGGAAGGAGCCCCAAGGATTCTGTGGTTCCCTGGAATCATGCAGAAATCACTCCTGACACACAAATAATGCCCCATTTCTCTGCACAATGGCCCCATGCATACAGTGGCCTCCCAGAGAACAAGAGATGACTGTAGCTTCAGAGCAGATGTGCATGCTGTCCATGTCAGGGGGTTTGCGATGGAGATCTGGAAAGGGAGGGGGAAAGGCAGATCTTTTGTGAGAAAGTATGAGGAGCCTGGTGAAAAAAAACCACAATGTGGAGAAAAAAATAGCTCTGGTATCTTCATGTGGCAGGCTTTGAGAACCTTGCTGATTCAGGGCTGTCTGAAATCTGTTTTCCCCTGAAAATAACCCTTTCTGTATTTGAAAGGCACAGCAGAGCCTGACTTTAAGGTACAAAATTGCTGCTGGATTTGCAACGGAGACAGTAAGGAACAATTTCTATTGCCTCTGGGAGAAAGTAGCAAAGGCTTTGCTCCCCTTGCACAGCTCCTCAAAGCCTGGAAAATAAGATAGTGACCTGAACTTCTTTGGTTTAGTTCTGTGTGAACTATATTAAATCTTGGCACTGTGGATCTGGACTGTCCTGAACAAGTAGGTACCTGGGAATGGACTTCTTTCACACTTGAACCCTGTGCTGGTGTTTCCCTGCTGGGTCTTGAGGTTGGTACATCTGAGTTTAGGATCAATAGCCCGGCTTTCTTGGACACACTGCAAGAGACAATATGGAAGAAGCAGCAGCCAAAATAGCAACAACAGAAGTTGCAGCAGGCAGATTAGTGGCTGCAGCAGGCCCTGATCAAGCTGTTCTCCTTCTGTCACCATTTTGAGTGTTTATTGTTCAACACTCCACACTGCTGCTGTTTACAGGGCTCTACCAGCGAGAAGGGGTAAAGGACAGTACAAAGCCCCCGTAGGAATGCAGGAAAGCCCCCTGGCTACTCCGTGCCAGAGCGGGATGCCTTCCCTCCCCTTCATTTGCAGCGTGGCTGGGCCCCCCTGACTCCTGTCCAAGTCACACATCCTGGGGAAGCAGTTGATTTTTCTCTTCGTTTGGTTATAAGCCCGAGGCCTGGAGACAACAAAGGTTCTGCCACTGAACTGCCTGTGCCCCCTGCCTTTCTCAATCTGTTGGCCTATGTCAACAAGCTTTGTCAGGGAGCTATGAAATTCCTGCAAGTTTCATAAAAATAGGAGGCTGCATTGAGGATTGCGAGCTGAATTAATGCCCACGTGTACCCCCACAAAGCTCCTGGCTGCTGCATGTCCTGAGCTTTGTCCAAAAAGCAGAGCACATGACCATGGAATGCTGAAGGGGAAAAAGTACAGAGACATGAAGGTGATCAGGAGAGGCCCTTGGGGAGGAGGTTCTGTGTAGAAGATGCTGTAGGGGGAGATCTGATGGCTTTCTGTGGGAGGTTCCAGAGGCAAATCTGTAGGAATCCAGGTTTAATTGTTTTTGCTGCTGACAGAACAACTTAATTATGAACCGAGGCTCTCATTTGGTTCGGCCTCCCTGTGCAAGTCCAGATAAGGAGGAGCACAGCTGAATGCCCTTTAGCTCCCCGGTTATCTTCAGACAGATTTCACTCTGATGTGCTGATAGGGGATTTGGGGGAGGAGCTGCAATTCCTGTTCGGAGATGATCCTACCCCAGAGCAGCCTAAAGCAAGCCAGAGATGCAGAGTCCCAGGATATTCAGCTGTGCTGGAGTGCTGTGAGCCCCCTGTGCTCCCCACTGACAGAGGGACCTGATCCCCCCCGCCTCCCACTGCTGTTGGAACTCCTGTGGCCTAGAGTGCTGCCTTCCTATTTTAAATAAAAATCTGCATTTGTGAGAGCTGATAAGTCTTTTCAGGGTCTGCAGCTGGACTGTGAATAGGCTGTGAAGCCCTAATTTGAGTTCAGATGAGAGCCATGTTTGGCTTTTCCCCCCAAGCCCACTGTGGTCCCTCAGGGACTCTGCAGCAGGCTCTGCAGGAGCTCAGCTGAGCTGGGAATGCAGTGTTGGTCTGAAAGGGAAGATTTATTTTTTTCCTTCTTCTCAACTTTGGAAAACAAAATAGAAGACTAAAAGGCTGTAAAACATCCAGTCTGCTACCAAATTGCTTTTTAAAATGTCTCCAGCTTTACAAAAGTTGCACGTATTGCCATTAGACATCCCTTTCTCTGTTACCTACTTATACCTCTTCAAAGTTGAATGGAAAAATTAATGCTGAGCCTCCTTCCCCTCATAATCAAACATTACAGCACTGAGAAATTCAGAGTGAAGTTTACAGTCATTCCATAACAATACAATTATGATGAAATAATTTTAGCATCTTTGGTCTGAGATGAGATTAAATCTGTTTTAATGAGGCATTAGATAGGCTTTTTTCTCCCATGTTTTTTTCCTCATGGCGCCATTACAATGCAGAGCGATTTTT
>VYXF01005301.1:13285-40856 GCA_013397295.1 Polioptila caerulea | reverse complement strand
TTTTTTTTTTTTTTTTTAGTTGCCTCAGTTTGTGATTTTTTCTTTGTGAGAAATCAATATTCTGTACAGGGAAAATAAACAGAGAGTATTGCAAAACTCCTTTGTGTATCTAAATTACCGATACATTCCCTCCATCTCAGCTTCATGCTGACCGTTGCTTTTTCCTGAGAATTTCTGCTTTTCAGGTTTCTTCCCCCAAAAAAGTATTTCATATTTCCTGTATCAGCAAGGTTGCTGAGGAGTTGATTCACCAGGCTTCTGAGGCTGCCGGGGAGCTCCATCTTGCTGAGCTGTGTTTAGAGCAGCTCTGAGTCACAGAGGCAGCACTGGGTGGCTCAGAGGCCTGGCAATGCTGGCTCTGAGCGTGCTGCTTTGGAGGGCTGTGCCCCTGCAGGGTGTGGGAATGGCACTGCCTGCAGCTCAGTGCCCAAGCTGGCCCTCCAGCCTTGCCTCAGTTTCCCAGGACTCAGCATGGTTTTCAGGGTGGCCATCACAAGGCCATATACCCACAGGGTGTTTGTTCAAAAGGTCTTGGGCCACGTAATATTAAAAAATTATTTGCTCTCAAATGAGCTAGAAGGTTTGGCTGCTTTTTCTTTTTCTTTTTAAACAAGCCTGATTTTGATGGTGAAGTCTGGGCTGTTCTCAGATATCAAAGTGAACCTAAGGCTCTTTAGGGAATGATATAGTTTAAAAAGGTGTGGGCTGTCTCCATCTCTCAGCTGCAGAGGGCTTTTCTGTCTTTGCTTCATTTACCACAACTTTTTCCCCAAGGCACCCTCCTTCCCTTGATCCAGAATAAACTCAGGGAAACTGTTCTCTCATGGATTGCCTTCTGCAGCATCCTCGGTGATTTATCTGGCCAGCATCACAATGGGGGGGTGAGCAGCTGCCTGCTCTTCCTTCTTCTATTTGGAAGAATCAGATGGACAGATGGAAAAGATCTTCCCAGGGAGCAAATTGGTTCCTTCAATGAACTGCTCAAATGTGAGGGCAGCTGGAGGCTTTAATGCAGGTACCTCTGCTAGAGATGTGTTCAGACACCCCTTATCATCTCTTAAACCTGCACAAGGTGCTCCTAAGGCAACAAAATCGTTGATAACTTGCTCTGCTTGAAAACAAAAAAATATTAGATAAAAGAGAGCTACATTCTTTGATCAAAGCAATGGGAAAAGGGGTGGGGCTGATGTTATGGACCAGCTGCCTGAGTTGGAAAAAGGGATGTCATATTTTTTGTCTTTTGAGAAAGAAGGTCTAATCAAACATGTACCAAAGAAAGGGAAAGCCCCAGAAAGCCCCATCTGAAGGCAGAAAGGAGTTCCATGGACTCTCTTGGAGCCCTTGAGTTAAATGCATATTGAGAGGAAACTGATAAAGATAAAACACAGCAGTGGAAACCTGTCTCGGAAAGAGCAGGTAGGTCCCAACTGTCAACAGTAATCTGAACCTATAACAAGCACTCTTGTTTGAAAATGAATCCAGCTGAAAATGAAAGATTAAACAAGTACAACAACGTAAGAATAAATTGCACATAAATCTCTCTGGTATTCAGGATCAAAGGAAGATTAAAGAACAAGTTATGGAAATGTGGTAGAGGCAAAGAGAACCTATTAAGTGATATCATTTAGTGAGTATATGAGTAATAGAGAGTTCACATCTAAGTTTAGAGAAAAGGGAATGAACCTGTAGCTGTTGAAAGAGACTTTAAATGATATCTGTGGCATGACTGATATATGATGAAGAAGATTCTATAACCCAAACCCAAAAATACGACCCAGAATCAGAGCTGTTATGAGAAAACTCTCAGCTGTGTTTTAAGGATGATGGAGAAGGACCAAATTATTCCAGTCCACCTTGCAATTTTGAGAATGTGAGGGTGAACACCAGCTACATGGATTCCTGTAATAGGAATGGCATCCAAGTCAGGATTCAGGTGAGTCATTAGGGCAGGCAGTACTCCTGGGATCAGCAGGGTCCATCAACTTCCCCTAGAAGCTCTTCTTTCCCTGTTTTCCTCTGTGCTGAGGTCACAACCTATTCTTCAATGATGATGCTTAGTAGGGACTTCTTTTCCTTCAGGAAACCACACTAAAGTACTTGTCTGTGTGTGTAAGACTACCCATTTATGCAAGCATGCTTTTACAGTGACAATATTAACACCAAAAGGCCCCAGGTCAGGCACTTTACCCTCATATTTAATGTCTTCTGACTCTTATGATGTAAATAAACCAAAATGGAAAAAGAAGAGACCCTCTTTTCCCTGCTAAGACAAGTGAGAGTGTTTAAAACAAGCATCTTGTCCCAGATCATGCAGAATGTAGAGCAAAATAAAACTTGAACCCATCATAGAGTCATCAGTGCTTTTTTACTGCAGGAAACACTGTCTCTGTCTTTATATAGTCAGGACAGAGGGCAAGAGGTGTTGGGTCAGCTGGGGGAAGGTTAAGGGACTTCGCTTTTATCCCATGTGGATGCTTGACACTCACCACCACTACATTCAAGAGATAATCAATAAATACATTGATAACCCTATGTTTGTGCTAATTTCAACCATTTAATTCTTTATGAAATCTTTTTTTTTTTTTCAAGGCTATTTTTTTCAGTGTAGTCTGTAGTTTTCTTTATAAAAATTCATCAGGAGAGTTTAGGAAAGGAAGAAAATGCAACAAGCCTTTGTCAGTATTTTCCCATAGTGAAACCAGCTGGAAATTGAAAGAGACCAAGGTGGGGAATGTATTTGCATCTGCAAAGGATGATATAAGTGCAGCTGAGATTATATCAAAGTAAAGACAGTCAGAGGGAAGGCTTTGCCTTCACTTGGTCTCCCAACCCAAGCAAACAGCAGCCTTTGATAGCTTTGAAGGTTCTTTCTTGCTCACACCTCAGATGGGTGTGCGTTTGCTAAGTGCATCGCCCGCGGGCAATCTGATTTATGTTCAAATGTTTGCGGTACATGAGGTGCACGCAAATCTATTTTTATGTATGTATTTATTGTCAAGGCATGCACAGCACAGACTTCTCAGCCTACACTACACAAAACAGCTCAGAGCTGCGCTGACAGCAAAAAAGCTTTGTGGAGGTCCCGACCTGAGACATTGCATAAGTCACCCTACACAAACCCAAACCCGAGCAACAAATGCCTGTGTGTAGATGCTCACATGAGTGTCTCCACCTGTTGGACCAGTGAGCCAGGGGAGGGAGCAGCAACTGGGTGAGGCCCAAGTCTGGGGCACAGGTGAAATGTAAGCATCTCACATCACACACAGGGGAAGGGAAGGACATGTCCCAGCACAGAGCTCGGAGCTATCACTGCCCCTGGCACCTGACCCCACGGCCAGCATTGACCCCACCAGGCTTAACCCCCCCTGAGGCACTGAGCACTGCTCCCAGAGAGGAAGGCTGCTCATTTAGTGGACCCAGTGCATGTCTCATGAGACAAATTCTCCATTGCAGTGTTTGTCTCTTCATCCTTGTTTGGACTTGCATTTTTTTGGCTGTTATGCAGTCAAACAGCATAAATAAAATATATCCAACATTTTTCATCATTAACAGACTTCTCACAGAGCTTTTCATTTTTAGACACTTCACCTTTTCAAATCACTCATTAAATATTAATAAATTAATCCCTCTCACACTCTTCTGACGCATTCAAGACATTTTCATGATGATCGTCTTATGCTCTGTTTTTTATTTGAATATGAAATACATCAAGTAGATGTATCATTCAGTACAATTAGCTGGCAGTTATAAACAGTGCCAGAAACCAAGCATGTCAGGCTGATTTTTCCTACATGTGTTCAATTGGCACTTAAATACAGGAAGTGAAAAAATGAAGAGCTAATGGCATGAATGACTTTTTGAAAGTTTGTATTCTTCAACAGATTGTTTACTTGCTTCCTTTCATTTCCATGAGTCCTTTTTATGGTTATTAAAACCACCAGTAAGAGTAGCAATTTTTTCTGGGATGAATGCTTGTATTGGGATTGCATGGCAAGGTTTTGGTACAGGGGGGCTACAGGGGTGGCTCCTGTGAGAAGCTGCTGGAAGCTTCCCCTATGTCCAACAGAGCCAATACCAGCTGGCTCCAGGATGGTCCCACTGCAGGACAAATCTGAGCCCATCAGTGACTGTGGTAGCACTTCTGGGATAATATATTTAAGGTGGAAAAAAACCCCAAACAAGAAATGAAAACTGCAGTTAGGGAGAGGACTGAGAACAAGAGAAACAATTCTGCAGATCTCAAGGTCAGTGCAGAAGGAGAAGAGGAAATGCTGGAGCAGATTCCCCTGCAGCCCATGATGAGGCAGCTGTGCCCTGCAGAGATCCATGAGGATGCAGAGATCCACCCACAGTGCCTGGAGGAGACCCACACTGGAGCAGGAGGATGTCCAAAGGAGGTTGTAACCCCATGGCAAAGCTGTGCTGAAGCAGGTTTGCTGGTAGGGCTCGTGGCCCCATGGAAGGAACCCACACTGGAGCAGTTTGTGAGTAGCTGCAGCCTGTGAGAAGGACTCACCCTGGAGAAGTTCGTGTAGGACTGTCTCCCTTGGAGAGACCTTACCCTGGTGCTAGGATGAGTGTAAGAATTCCTCCCCCTGAGGAGGAAGGAGCATCAAAGAAAGTATGTGATGAATTGAGTCCAGCCCCCACTCCCTCTCCTCCTGTGCTGCTGTGGGGGAGGAGATAGAGAATTTGGAAGTAAAGTTAAGCCTCAATTAAGGAGAGGGGGAGAAAAGTTAAATTTAGTTTAAATTTAGTTTTTATTCTCATTATCCTACACTGATTTGGCTGGCACTAAATTAAACTAATTTTTCCCCAAGTTGGATCTGTTTTACCCCTGATGGTAACTGGTGAGTGATTTCCCTGCCCTTATTTCTACCTGTCTTTTGTTATATTTCCTCTCCTGTGATGAGTAGGGGAGTGACAGAGCAGCTTTGATGGACACCTGGCCTCCAGCCAGGCTCAACCCATCACAGTGTTCACCTAAGTCTGGGAAAGATGCTGCAGCCACAGCAGCATCTCTGGCCTAAGCAAATATCTGTGTGATGTCCCTGGGAAAGGGACTCTGCCACCACCCCCTGCACTTGGGAGCAAAGCCTCTGAGCAGAAAGCTCCTTTAGACCTCATCATACACGGTATTTGTAATGCCCAGTGTGGAAAACCATGCTATCCAGAGCCATTTGCAGGAGTTACAGAGAAAATGTACATCCAGGCTCTACTCCAGGGACTGGTGGCCAAGGTTTGGATGCTGAGAAGGTGAGGACACTGCTGGTCCTGGAGCCAAGCACACCTTGCCAGCCAACAGTGCTGTCTCTGTGCCCAGGAGACTGTTTCCTGCAGGACAGGAGAGGTGACTGGCTTCAGACAAGCCTGATCTCTTTAGCTTTAATGTACATCTCAGGACTTCAAAACGGGGCAGCAATAATTGGGAAAAGATACCCCAACTCTCAGAATGGGGCACTTAGCGGGGGTTCAAACCAGTTCACACGAAGCACAGCCTTCCCTGACCCTGATGTCTCACTCTTAAACAATGACGAAATCTGCTTGTGTGTCCTGGCAAAACCCTGGCTTGTGAGAAAATGCTGAATATGTGGAGTGACAGGCCGGCGGTGGCTTCCCAGGGAAGTGTCAGCACTGCTGCCCATCCAACCCTTCAGATTTACACAGCAGCCTGAGGCCCGTGGTTCAGCTGGAAGCCAGGTTTCTACCATGTTCTCTGTTGTTTTTGTGCCACGCCGTTTAGCCTTTCCTTGGGAAGGCGAAATCCCTCTGGTGGTGCTCATTAGCAGGCTGCTGGGCAGGCAGGATCTCAACAGTGACAAAAACCCCAGACAGCCCTATGGCAGGATGATTCCACTGGCATCACACAGCCAACCACTGCCCTGCCACCAGGTACCAAGGACTCCTTCAGCTGGGAGTGGGGGTGTCACTGCTGCAGGCACTGCAGCCCCTGTGGAGGCACTTTGCTGGGCTGGATCATCTCTGCATTGCTCAGGCTGAGTTCTGCCATTTTTCTGGTCTCCCCTTGCCCTGTTGGACTCTGGTAAGACTTGTCCCTGATACCTGAGGGCAGAGTGCTGCTGGGAACAGGAGCAGGAACATGCTAATGTGAACCGATGGGGTGATATTGATCCTTCCGGAGCAGAGATCAGGGATCTGGGCTGCCTGTGTGTGCCCCTGGGTCAGGATGAGCCACTTGGCTCCAAGCCTCTCACTGGGATGAGCTGTCACGTTGCTTCCACACTGAATGGAAAGCAGGCACGTCCGAGATGTGATACACCTGATCTCCTTCTGACATCTGCTCTGGAGCGAGACGGATCTGCCTCTGCTGCTCTCCCTTCACTGACTACGGGGGGAGGAGAGGGTGACTTGCTCCAGGTTAGGCGAGGTGAATCCCAAACTAGGTGGGCAACACCTGTGTCCTGCTTTTGGCCATCCTGCTGCACCAGAGGCCTGCTGGCTGTGGCAGCTGTGTGCTGGGCTGGCAGAAAGGTGCTGATTCTGGAAACCACAGCTGAAAGTGAAGAGGCTGTGGAGGATGGATACACATGGGGATGCAGGAATGAGCTTTGTTAAAGCCGCACCCAGGCCCTATCTCAGGCTCTTTGGAAGGACTAGCTCTTCTAGAATTTTATTTTGGTAAGGCAAAATATAGGATTAACATACTAAGGTTACTCTCTCAGCAATGTGATGTTCAGGAATCACTCACAGCCAAAAAATACGTATTGAGAATGGCATCATCTATTGTCTGAATTTCTACCTGGTCCACATCACGCAAGACCATGTCTGCACAATGCAGCAGCTTGATGCAGCCAGTTTTTGAAGAAGTCACTCCGTGTGCAGCTCCTCTCATCCCCGTTTCCAGCCAGGCACACCACGACTCACAAGCACTTTGCATTAGCAGAATATGTGAAGTTCTTACATGTTTTACAACTCACTGGGCACCCCATCTCATGACTGTCAGACAGTCCTGTTGGTCTCCTTTGGGCATCACCACCCCAGACCATGACCCATCTGCCTCTCCCAGCTTTCGTGTGTAGTGCCACCATGGCTCTCTGTAATTACCTTCTGGCTGTTAATTGTTCTGCTGCAGCATCATCCCCATTCAAAACAACACTCCAGCACCAGGGAAGTTTTTGCTCTACCACTCTGAAGCTGGGAAGCACAGAGCAAAGCCAAAAGGGAAAGCACTTAAATATCAGGAGGTTTGCCAAGCTATGATGTTACAAACAGCTGCTTTGTTGACAGCTCTGTCACAAGGAAATTACCTCCCCCCCGTGCTCAGTGCTTCTAGAAATGGTGTTGTTGGAGCAGATTGTGTCTTTTTGCTTTTGAAAAGCTGTTGGGTGCTATACTTTAGGAAAATATGAACTGGAAAAATCTTGAAACACTACCAATATTGTAAGGGAAAGGAGAGATCTGTGCTTGCTTTGTGCTTCTTGCCCCTTTCCCCACGCTCTCACACCCACACTTGGTTCCTATTAGGGCCAAATGCTGTTTCCTCATATAGGTACTTATTCTGTTTAGCAATTATTAATATAATCCTGGGCCAGAGAAACAACATGAAACACTATCTGCCCCTTGGTGGAAGCACTGGTTGGCAGCAGCACTGAGACAAAGAGGAGGCTGGAGACTTAAAAGTTTCCAACACGGCTAAAAAAGTCATTATAATGCAATTCAGCTGCTTGGAGCAGATGTTTGGCCTGCCCACTGCTTAAAAGGGGCACAATCTTGGTCACAGATGATTAACACAGAAAGCATTAGTCTTGAGTATCTAAACATTTACAGTGAAACAAAGGGATCAAGGGCTTTGTCCTTCTGCCTGCAGTGCCCTACAGTGCCTGCCCTAGCTACACATCAGGTGTACACAGGTGGGGTGCACCCAATTTTGGCAACAGGCTGTTAGGAGGGGGAGTTCAGAATGACTTAGTGAATTCAGGTCCTCAAACCTGTCGGTATTTTACTGCCCGAAATCACCCGCTTACCTGGCTCTGTCCAGAAACCATTGTACCCAGGCCGGGAGGAGCTGAGAGGCAGGAGGAGCTTTTCTTCATCTGCTGTTTGATCTGCAGTCACCACACACCATCGGCAGCCTTTCAATGCTGGAAGTAGCCCAGGTGTGGTGCAGGGTAAGAAACCAGCTGAGCTGCCCTGGGGAGGCTGAGGGTTACAGCTTGACTGAGCAAGGAGCCAGGTCTGCTCTTGTACAAGGTGAAGTTAAGGGAAAGGATGTTGACACAAACCTAATTATAGGTGTTGGGAAGTTTCAAGTCTCTCTGTATTAGAAACACTTTTACACCTCAGCTCTTCTGTAGTAGTTCTGGATCGCTTAATTTGTGTGTCCTTTCACTCATGAAGATAATTTCAGTTGCACAATAGCTGTTGCCACTTTCTGTTGCATGGATTTTACTTCCTAGATCCTAGCTGGTTTTGCATTCCTCATATACCTGTTCTCCTGTATACACATGTACATATTTACATGTACATCTGTAGCTATAAAAGGAGGAGAGGCTGGGAGTCCATGAGATGTGCCCGCTCTGCACAAGGGCTAAAATAACCCCAGTTGTGGGTACAAACTGTGGCATGTCCCCCTGGCCAGCAGCTCTTCAAAGATGACTGAGGTTGCCACATCAGACTCCAGCCAGCCCCATGCTGCCATCTCAGATAAGGCAAACCAGGTACCAGGCTATGTTAGCTGGAATGTGGCCACCAGGTGAGAAGCCTCCTCCCTCCTCTCCTATGGAATTCATATGGAATATGAACTATGCTCAGTTCAGGTGTCCTGGTTCAAGGTGGTGTAGAGAAGCTTGAGAGGGTCCTGTGGAGATGGGCCTGAGTCCCCATGAGGAGATACAAGGCAGATGGACTTAGTTTTCCTGACCCAGAAGAGGCTAAGGACAAAGCTGAGAGCAGCCTGCAGAAAACACGGCTACAGCAACAAAGGGACCAAGCTATTCTCTAGCACAGGGCAATGGCCTTGGCTGTGGTTTGGGAAGTTCAGGGTGGACAGAGGGAGAAAATGCTTTGCAAGGAAGGTTCTGCAGCCCTGGAGCAGCCTGCTCCAGCATCTATCCCAGGAGATTTTCATAGCTCGGCTAGAAGGAGCCATGGCTAACTTGATCCAGCGCTGGCCGCAGTCCTGTTCCAGGTGGGAGGTTGGACTAGAGACCTTGAGAGGTCCCTTCTGGCCAAGACCATTGTGAACACACACAAAGTACCAGCACAGACACACCACACTGGTTGTGCTTTCCCTGAATGCCACCAACAGCTGGCTGTAAATATTTTTCTCTGGTTTTCCTTGCCTGGCTATGGTCCTGTCTGTGTGGATGAGGAGATCTCTGGGACACAGGTAATTTTTAGATCTGTGTCTACTATGATCTACAGCATAGTGAGGTACTGTGTACAATTCAAAAACAGATAAATCCTGCAAAGGAACAAGGCTGCAGTTACTTTCCACTGCATGAGTAACTCAGCAGAAAACAGAATTAGGACTTCACCTGGGGCAAGATTTGCTGTAACCGCTCGTCAGCTGTGTTTTCAGGTGTGCTTTCCCTGCAGCAGGGCACCTGCAGCCATTTCCCCATCAGTGAAAGTCTTTTCCAGCCAATCAATCTTCTATTTATCCACCAAATCATGAATATGTGTTGACTCTTTAGCAGAGCCTGACCCTTAAATATGTTTGAAATGAGAGGCTAACTCATGTGGGCAGGTGTGTACATGTGTGCATCTTTGTCTGGATGTGTGCGTGCTGGAAGGGAAAGGTCTGACCAGAATCAAGCAAAAATAGAATCCTAATATCTTTTCTGTGTAGGGCAAATTGGAGCAGATAGTTTCCAAATGAAATCTGAGATCATGCCAGCTGCCTGCAAACTGTACCTACTTTAAAAATAAAATCCCACTGCCTGCAAGTCATCCTCATCTATTTCTCCTGGAGTACAATCTTTTACCCAGACTGTCCCATAAGATGTGGGTATTAAAAACCACCATTTTGAATGGAACAGGGCTAATTTTAACCACTGGCTGGGGGCAGTGGCCCCTTTGTGTCCTGTTTCCGTCAAGGATGATCCCCTTCATCCCAGGAAAACTGCTCTCCTGCAAAGAGAAATTAGACAAGTATCAAATAAGGACTGCCTTTCACAGATCTTGAAAAAGCTCCTAAGTGCCACCAAAAGACCCCAAGCAGCAGAACAACTTATGCGAGCAATGAACAGTGAAAATGTAAAAGTAACTTTATGGGAGCAGTAGAGGAAACGAACAAGCCATGAAGCTCAAGCATATTGAATAAATGCTTTGCACATTGTTGTAATGAGATTCAGCTGACCGAGACATTTATATGGGGAAGAAATCACGGCCTCATTGCAATCAATAGACAAGTTGCCACCGACTAATGGGGCTCTGCTTTCATGATGTTTGTATTGCAACATAAGCCAAGATGCCTGTGAGCTGTCAAAACCCTTTAGAGCCATTTGTCCCAACAACCCCACAGTCTCATCCCCTAATACTCTATTATGCAAAGAGACCCCTTTTATTTTTATTAGAGCTAATTCACCAGATGGCTTCTCCCCCCTTCCCCTCCCTGCTTTGATGTAGCAAATGCAAGCAAGTGATTTTGCTGACTGCAGATCAAGGCACAGATCAGTGCTATTTGCCATGCACAGAACACGAAAAGCTGAACAGGGACTGTCGGGCAGAACGAACATGTTTGTAAACAGCAAAGAAACCTTTGCAGACACGTGGGAAGCGAGGCAGCCCCGCTCCCCTGGCACGGGTGGGCTGCAGTTACTGCTCCTACGGCCTCAGTTCAAGTGGGGAGAGGAAGGGGGTGAATTTCTGCATATTGATGAGAGATTAGACCTGCTGGTGACTCTGAACGAAAATTAATGAGGGAGAGGAGAGGCGCCTTCAAAGAGGAAGGAGTAGAAATAACGCAAATGGGCAACTCTGTCCTGGAGAAATGCTGATGGGCACGGACAGACAGATGGGTGTGTTCCAGTGACCCACCCCAGGTTACAGTGCCGGAATCATGGCTTTCTTCTCACATAAAAAGGCTCTTAATTGCAAGTTTTAACAGGAATAACAACAGAAAGCAAATAACGGAGCCAGGAAGTGCAGCAGCCAGGAAGAACGCCATTAAGAAATAAAAACCCAAACTCCCTACCACTGCGAACACAGCCTCAGCAATCCTCACAGAAACTGTGTCCTTTGCTGCAAAAAACTGTTAAAAACAGAAGAGCAAAAACAACAGTTCCCAAACCTCATGTGGGCTGTATGCAAAAGAAAGCCCCCAAAACCAAGTAAAATTAACACAACATAAACCACAGCTTTCTCCGGGTTGCAATGCTGAGGTGAGAACCCTCCCTGGGAACAGTGTGCTCCACTACTGAGGATGCAGCCCAATTTGTAACAAACTCCCCACCCCCGTAGGAGGAACTGCATTGGCAGGAGGTGAAACCCAGATGCCTGCAGGCATCAGGGAGCCGTGTCTCTCCAGAGTTATTTTATCTGCCTGCAGCAAAGGACAGCTGGAGTCAGGTGTGGGACCTGTGTGTTAACTCTGTTCCGTGTCTGCAATCAGGAATGGTGCACATCGTCTTGTGCCACACACACGGTATAACAAATGCCTTCGGTAAAGGATGGGCATGTGTTTTTACAGCATATTACAGTGATCAACACAACTTCAAAAATATATGTGCTTTTTAACCAAGGACCTTAATTTTATGCAATGCTGAAGGCAGGACTGTAGAACCAGCAGTTGCTTGAGCAGACCACAACAGCATCGTGCTCATTTGTGCATGTCTGCCTCCTGCACGGACTCTCTGCTGTCTAATAAGGCGACAAGGTTTTCCAGCTGTTGGGACATCTTTGCTGGTACAAACTCCCCTGTGTCTAATTAAGCTCATGGCTCATACTCCCCTTTGGTGATGGTGCTAACAGGTTCTCCTCTCCTGCAGTGGCTGCTTATTTTCATGAGAAATGGAGTGTAAAATCACCGGGACCTCTGCTGCTCTGGGAGATCTGATTGAAATCCTGGGTTTCAGGATTTATTAGGAAGAGGGAACTGGCTGGCAGACATAACAAATAAGGCATTGACTTTGCCCACAATCATGTTGCTTTTGTCAGGAACCAGGCTGGGGGAACCCTGATGCAGCCCAGACTCAGGAGAAAAGCCAGAGCTAAGAGCAGAACCATCTCAAACAGTCATCCTCAAAGAACAGAAAGAGGTCCTTGGCTTTAAACAGGGTGAAATCATACATAGACATACATGCCTTGTTTACTGCCTTGCTCGGGAACTGTCTGCCACATAGTAAAGTCTATTCCAGTGAATCCTAAGAAGACTGGATTCCCTGACAGACAGTTTTATGTGCACCTTGTAAATTGAGGCAAATGGGTAACATTTTCCAGCTCCACTGTGAAGTGGGTTCCTTCCTGGAGAGGTGGATGTGGACGATCTCCAGACAAAGAGACATGGTACATAGACCAGGGAGATCTGATGCTACCCGGAGCACTTGGCTTGATTTTTTTAGGCAGTGTTTGCACTGCCATAGAGGGCAAAGGGATTTGTGGGCCTGGGAACCTGCTTAAGGTCTATGGCAAGGCTCTTCATTTTGCGTTGCTTTATAAAGCAGCACAGGAGTGGGAGCTCAGAGCCCTCTTTCTGGGAGGCAGGAGGGCCTCCCCACCACTGCCCATATCTGGAGAGCCATGGAGGAGCCCACTGAAACCTGTAAGTCATTCACTGGAGAAAGAGAGACCTCCACACTGAAGAGACCAGGGAGTCTCATTTAATCAGTAAAAATTCTCTTTCACCCCCCACAGATGAAACTGTGGAAAATGTTTCTGCATCGCTCTTGAACTTGCCCCATCAGAAGGCCCCAAGTTCTTTTTCCCAGTAACACCAACAGATTTGAAAGGAAGTTGCTGTTTTTTCTGTTTCTTTCACACAGATTTTTTTTTTCCTGGCAACACCTCTCCAGAGCAGCACGTTTTCACAAACAAAGTTAAACTGCTTGGTTTCCATTAGTAACATGAGCAGTAAAAATAGAGGACAGGTGTTTCTTAGGAGGTGTGAAAGATTAACGGGATTTTCTTGGATTGTGGATGATGCTGTCACTGTAGGCTATCTGCTTTTTCTTTCCTCCACCAAAGAATACAGGAAAATTTTCAATAACATTTACTGGTGCTTTGTGAAGCTCAGGCAGGTTTGTGCCTGCTGTGCCTGCACTCCCTGCAGGCAAAGAGGAATTGCAGCAAATAACCCTCTCCATTGCCCATGTGGATCCAGATTCTCCTTTCAGAGACATCTTTGCAAACTCTCAGGAGCAATTAGCCCAGGACCTCTGCAGAGGGAATTGTATGGGGGATGAAGGACCTCAGCGTGAGCAACTGAGCCCTGGTAGAGCAAATAAACAGGAAAATACCCAAATACTCCTGTGTGAGTTCAGCCCTTCATCCAGGATCCCCAAAAGAGTTTTTAGTCATCCTTAGGAAAAGGTGATGGTCTGTGTGACAAAACATGTCTGTAAGACATGATAAAGATGCATTCCAGACTCCCTGCTCTAGAAGTCTGGAACACTTTTCCTTTCTCTGAGCATCTTCTCCCAGTGTCTTTCATAGAGGATTTGCCACAGTGGTTAGCAAGTGGGAAGGCCAAGGAGACCATGACTTCAGCCCTTGTGAGTTTACTTTTCCCTCTGTGCCAGAGGAGCTGTGCCTGTGCACTCCATGGGCTCTGCACAAGGGTGTTTTCCATAATATGAACCAGCACCAGCAAATGCCATTAAATACCCCCGACATCAAATGCACAAACAGTCTGAATGAAGCTACTGGGCCCCATAGTTGTGTACAAATCTTAAATATCCTGCTAAACTAGCTGAAAACACCACTGTGTGCAAAAGCCAGCCAGGCTTCTCCCCCCCACCCCTTGCTTTGTTTACCTCCCGCTCACGTCAAATGGTGTATTAGGGCTGTAGTGTAATATACAGCATTTGAACTTCTCCTTTGTAGTGAACAATGTCAACAGACTGCCTTTCCTGAGGAAAAACTCCCGAGCCCATAAATATCACCCCAGTGTGCTGTACGCTGCTCCCATTGTATAAATCTCCTCACATTGCTCACCTCTGCTCCTGTATCATAGCGAGATAAATGTGGTGCTTAAGGCCTGATTTATTTCAGTCAAAGGACTAATAGTTTGATATCAAAAGGAGCTTCACAACAATTAACATGACAGGCAAGGAGGATTAGCTGTTGTGATTTTTGGTGTGGCATAAGCAGGCAGGTGCTGTTATTTGGGCTGCATCCCTCCCCCACACCCCTTCTCATTAAAGAGATAGTTATTGTACTGCTGTGAAAAGAGCAGCTGCTGTGCCTGAATTTCCCTATCAGCCACTGTTTCTAGTGTCGGTATGAATTGGGGACACATTGTTGGGCTTTAATTAGCCCTGAGTCCCACCACCACAGGACTGCCCTGCTCTGACACACACCCCATGATGCTTGTGTTGAATGAGCATTAATGTCCTCACTCCTGATGGCTGGGACACAACCTCTCCCAGGAAAAAAAAAAAGAAAGAAAGAAAGAAAAGATACCTTTATAGAATTTGCAAAACGCTCGGCTTTATGCTAAGCAGCCAAATAAAATATAACCTTTGCACTTGACTTCTCCGTGTCCCATTATAATTTTTTAGATCTTTGCTGTTGGTGCTGACTCTAAGGTTTCAACAGATGAAAATCTACTTTCAAACAGATGAAAATCAGTTTCCAAACCTAAGCCTAAACTTCAGGGGGGAGCAACATTTGACAGGCATTGTTTGGTACTGACTTCTTCCAGGGATTTGTGTGAAGTTGGCTTTGAGGCAGAGTGGGCACGTTAAGGCAAGGCGGGTTGCCAGCAAAACTAAGAATGACAGATCCCATATAATTACTGTGTTTTACTGTTATGACCAAAGGTTAGTTTAAAAACAAAGAAAATCCCAGAAACTGTGGACTATTCAGAGGATCTAGATAGTTGAGGAACATTTATTGGCAAGGTGCAAGAGTTTCTCAGCACCTTCCCTGAACACTCTCCTCTTTGCCTCTTTGCTCAGGTGAGGAGAGCAGACTCTGTTTCCAGAGCTGGGCTATTGCCTTTTGCTGCACTCCTGGTACCTCTGCTAAACTGAAAATTTGGGCCAGGTCAGGATAGGGACAGGGTATTTCTGTAACACAGGAGAGTGATTGTGCAAAGCCTTCTTGGTGGCCTGCTTCTAATCATGGCCAAAATTCAGTTCCTGCATAAGGCTGTAAGAGCTGGAACCAGTTGCTCCAGTAAAGCCATACTGGAATGACTTACCAAAGCAACTATGCTGACTGCCTATATCCAGATGAGGATTCTACACTGTTTTCTGTAGCCTAACTCTAAAAACCCTCTTCAAACTCTTAGGTACATTGTGCCTACTAAAAATTCCCAACCGATGTTCTTTTTTTTTTTTAGCCTTTACCTAAGACTGCCCCTGAAAACAAAACACCTGAGGAAAAACAAAAATTCTTGCTGAGCCCTGAAGAGTTAATCCCTCTGTAAATTGTCTGCCAGCTGGTAAGGAGATCTTTGCAGCACAGCAGTGTTTTCACCTGCTGTTTGTGTAGCCTGTGGCAAAGATGTGAGCTGGAGTATTTTTGTGGGGAAGTTTTGCCAGCCTGGACTCTCCCACAGGGAGTGCTCTCCAGCTGGGAGAGGGTGTGCATGTGCATGCAGGGAGACCACAAAAAAAAGTCTTGCTAGAAAAATATTGCTGGATTTCTCAGGCTGAGTGTGCAGAGATGTTCCAAACAGCCTTGAACTTCAAATTCCTGATGTTTGCTGCTGGGATTTTTTATCACTTGTGTCTCCGTTCTGCTTGGGGAAATTCAAATTTATTGTCCCCCGACTGAGGTGTATTCAGATCAAAAATAGTGCTGTATGGATTCAGTCACACCTGGTCCATGGGAGATGAATTTTGCTCAGAGTTGGTACAATGTCAGTTATTGATATTCTGTTAGTCTTCAGCTTGAAGGTGCACTGATGTTATTTTACTGCTTCTTCCGAGGAGATGGATTCTAAATCTATGTTTTTCTTTCTGCCCAGACCATACCTGCAAAAATAATAACAGCAGAGTTAGTGTCTTCCCAGTGACTGCTGAACTCTCTAACACAGCCTCTACAGCCCCATAACAGCAGCTGGCATCAGATCACAGCACTTGATTTAAACTCCACTCCTTGTTCAATAGACCAAAAATAAAAATAATGCTGAGAGATGAATCAAACCTGAGTTTGTGGGGCTTGGGTTTGTTTTTTTCCCCTTTCCACGAACATAAAGAACAAAATGTATTTTTTAGTCCAGATGACTTGTCTTCCAAAGAGATGAAAACAATAAGAAACTAGTACTAGGTCCTCCAGGAATAGATGAGAACACTGACTCGCTCTGTAACGTTTGTCATGTGCACTGAAACATCCACTGTGGGGTCTTGCTCAGCAGGAGGTAATTTCCCCACCCTGCAAATATTTTATTTTTATTTAAAAATAATCCAGACTTACAGAGGGTAAAAACATCAAAAGCAAAACATATATGAGAAATGAAAACTTGAGAAAGTCAGTACACATCTCAGAAATATTTCCCTTTGACTTGAAGCATCCCTATTTTTAAAATAACTTTAGTCTCACTAGAGTAATTAATTTTCTAGACAGAAAGAGCAACCAGCATATTTTTTGTTTTAATATGCTTCTGGTAATTCACTGTTTCAAAACCTCCTTCTGTAAGGGGGGAAAGAAAGGGAGGGGAGAATAAAAAAGCTGAAAAATGCATCAAAACTGACCATTTCCCACAAAGCCAGTTTTCATTTCTGCATATCAGCATTTTCAAGCAAAACAAAGCACTACACAACTTTCTTGAGCAGCTCTATTCAAGCAGGACCCGAGGCCAGCAGGGACACTGCTTTAATGTCATGATGTAGCTGCAGAGAACAAAATGATTCTCTTTCCCCCAGCCTGTATAGCAGAGAAATTATAAAGGGGGGGAATTACTATGGTAATGACCACATAGCTGCTGCATGTTTATGCAGATTGATGACTGACGAGCCAAATCCCAGGGTCTTTACATCAGTAAAGCTCTGCCTACCTCCTAAAAACTGCAATCCAAAGAATTTGCCCAAGAAATTGGGGAAGAGGTATTTTTTCAGTGGATTTGAAAATATTTCAGTGGCGTATAGGAATAAACTCCATTCTTCTCACACATAGGGTTGTTATTTTTAACAAGTTAGAACTGCTCTTCCTAAATATGGAAGGGGAAACTACCCTGAGTCTCCTGGAAATGGCCATTGCTTAGCCTGGGATTAAACAATACCCATTCAAGCATCAGGATTTTCAGGGTTAAAATGACAGGGAAGAAAATGGGATCTTGCCTGTTCCTGTTCCCAGTAATGTCTAGCCAAGCTGACAGGAAAGATAAAGTTCACTCTTCCCTCCACTTAACTGGTGCTGGGAAAGAGATTCACACCCAGGAGAAAAGGAGACATGGCATCAGTCGTGACTTCTTGGCATAAATGAAAGGAAATTTTGACAGGCATAAAAATGTTATTTTCTCATGAAAAGCTGCTGCTTCAATACACGAATAGGGATGCTTCTCAGGAAAGCAAAAGAAAGGGGAAAAGAAAAGAGCAGTCTTGGTCTGGTGCCAGTTTATAATAATTCATAATATTGCCCATTTCTCACTGCATAATGATCTCAGGCAAAGAAAACGATGAACTCTTATTTCTGGATCCATGTTTTAAATATCAAAATAATTGGGCCAAGGAAAGGTCATCCCTTCCCACTGCTGTTAGCCATCCTCCTTCCTGGGCAGCCCGAGGCTCTTGCGGTAGCTTTTAGCACCATGGAAGGATTCATGCAGCTGGTAATGCCAGAATCATCCTGAGAAAGGGGCTGGGAGACTGCTGGTGTCTGCTGGAAAATGGAAATGTAGGCTGCCACATGTTCCTGGGCATCCTTCATGCACCTAGCTGTGAGCTACCTGTCACATGTTGGGCTGTGGGGCAGCCAGCAAGGCTTGGGCCTTGTGTAAAAACCTAATCCCAAGGTCTCACTCAGCAAAGGTTGACCTCAGCTCAGTCAAACATCTAATCTCAGCTTTGTTCCTTTCTGGAGACCCCACAAGTCAAATCCAGGGCCTGAAGAGCAAGGGGCACACAGCTGCTCTGCCCTTGGTCTGGCTGGCTCTGCTCTCTTTATCACTGACTCCAAACATGGGTCTGTGGGGGCTCCTGGCACCTTCACTCCACTTTAAACCCCTCTGCATGTCTCAGCACTCACACAGTTTGACTCTGAAAAACCCCACTACCCTGCATGATCTTTATCCCATCAAGTCCACCTTTGCTGCTCTGTCCAGATAAACCTATGGGCCTTAATCCTAAACCTTGCCAGTAAAGACCAAAATGTGACCCAAACCCAGGGCAATGTGAAGTCCTACTGTAACCCTAGGCCAGGGATGACTGAACATCCACTCCCAACTTTAATAATTTAGATGCTTTCCCCTATTCCTGCCTGATTTCAAAGGAACCCATCTTTAGTTGTTTTCTCTAAGCCCTGCACCCTTTTTCCAAGCCCTACAAGCCCCAAGTTGGGGCTCAGCAGAGCATCTATAAATCAACCACAGAAAAAATCACCCCTGCAATGACTGAAGCTCTTTGTGTGTTTGCAGGGCATGTGTGTGTGTGTTTGGTTGGTTTGCACACACACAGAGTGTGCACAGACACTCTGAGAGTCTGTGCTCTGGACAGGAGACAGCAAATCTGCATTTCCCTGGAGGCCTGGGGTGAGATTAACTGTGGGACCTGTGATTTGTTGCTACCTGAATGGTGTGCATGCTGTCAGTTTGGTGTGTCTTTATTTCTAAGTGAGTCATATTATACAAATCAATTGCTAATTCAATTAATCATGAAAAACATGCAAAAGGACATCTCCAGGAGCTGATTTAGAGCATGTTATGTATGGGTGATTGAGCAAAGAAAGTTAATCTGGGTCAGGAGACTTTGATTTTTAATTCTTAATGTCACAGATTTCCATTCTTTTGAACTAAAATCTGACTTACAATTTATTTTTCTGAGGGTGCAGCTTTATAGCTCCATTGACATTGGCATGTGTGGTCATGCATACTGAGTCTCCTCTCTTATGCCTGACGAATAAGAGCTTTTATGGATGCACAGATCAATACAAGCTTAAGATCTATAAAGGGTTGCCTGGCAGTATTCATATGCAGGACACATCTCATTGCATTTATCCACAAAGTTGTTTACAGGAGATTAAATTATTATTTAATTGCATTCATCTTTCCCCATTCTGTGAGAATCGACGGATTTTGATCTTTTATGTTGCTTTGCAGTTTCTGGCCTAAATCTTACTTAAAAAAACCCCAAAAAACAAGGAACCCCAAAACAACTAAAAAAATCCAGGTGAAGAACATATTAGTTTGTTGTGAAAAATAATGCCTCCACCATGATTTGCATGGAAGATACCTCAGGAATTCAATGCAAAACTATTGTTTGCAGTTCTTGCAGAGATGTAATAGGGGTATAATGTGAATATAGTCCATTGTGGGGAAAACTCACAGATTCCTCCTGGAGAACAGAATTAAAAGTTTTCAGGGTGTAGGAAACTCAGTCATGACAAATCAAGTGTCAAAGATTTCTGGCTTAGATGCTAATATATTCTTTAGTCCAAAATAGGATGCTGAGTTCCCTCCTGACAGCATGAGAATCTGACATTTCTGTTTTGTGGATAGCCCTAGGAAAGAAATGGGGCTGTAAATAATGAGTGTGAATGCACAGAGTTAGGAAAAGAGGTGCAAGAAGCTTCTCCTTGCCACTGAAACTATGAGCAATAGCTGCTGCTTGCCCTTGAACATGTGAACTGCTGGGAGAGCCCTGGGGACAGTGGGACCCTGACAGGGCTGTGTCCTTCCTGTGTCAGCTGCCAGTTCCTGACTCCCTGCTGCAGTCTCAGGGAGCTGCCTTGACCCAGCCAAGGTGACCTTGGCCAGTCACGAGGTGATTCAGCTCCAGTCATCACCTGCATGATGGAATTCAGTGTTGCTCCATCTGAGAGAGGTTCCTTGGATTTGTTGGGAGGGAGGAGTTTCACGGTCTGCACTGGGCAATACCACAGCTCAGGTCAGGGAAGTGATACAGCTCTGGGGTCCACATGGATTTGTTATTTCTGTTTCTCCATCAGGCTTTTTTCAATCAGTCAGGCTGATTCCCAGACTGGAGCTGGTTGCCATCCTGGCAAATCTGAGTTAACTCACCACTGAGAGGTGGCAAGAAGCTAAAAGGATCTGCAGGGAACCAGTATGTGGAGTTTAGCAGGCAGCTGCTAGACTCCTTCCCATAGGTGACATGCACCATTTGGGTTTTCCCAGCACAGCATCACAGAATTTGAGAAAACTACAGGTTGGAAGTGATCTTAGGCAGTCCTTAGTGTCTCCGGCAGTGATCTGCTGAAAGTGATGCCAGCTGTGAGACAAAAGCACTTTCACAGTGGGTGCTCCAAACCTGGGTGGACCAACTTTTTAAGGAAATATATGATGAGTAGCAAGAGATTTGATTATTCTGGGAAGAAAGCTATTAATTCCAGATGAGGAGAAATCCCTAAAGGACACAGACTGTCTTCATGACTTTGAAGAAGGTCAGCAACAGAGAAGCTGTGCATGGGGAGGTTTCCAGTTTCAGAATGAGATTTTCTTCCAACATAATTGAATATACAGTTAATGCAGGGGGTTGGAAACAAATGCATTAAGGAGGTAAGTACAGCATTACCAACACTTCATAGAGCAGAACTACTCAAGGAACATGAGCAGGTAATGCAGGTAATGGTGATGCATTCCCTTGTCACTCATCTGGGTAGAAATGGCTGGGATGTTATTCTTCTGAAAGGCATGGAAGCACTTAGATGGTTAATCAGAACACAAAAATGACCCTGCAAGAAGAGCACAAGCTGCTGCCCCTATTTGTAGCCATGCAGCCCCACTGCTACTTCCTCATAAGGAAGGTCAAACAAATTTTTGACAACAGAGCTAGGAAAGACTTTAAAAAGCCACTGAATCTGTGTTCCTGTTCCCATTTCATTGGCAAAACATAATTCTCCATTTAAAGTAAAATAAAGCTCCTTGAGCCTACCAAAACTGATTTGTAAGACAATTAACCTAGCTGTCCCTGGTGGGCCTGCAAACCAGGATGGTGAAGAGAGGCCAAGCCTAGAGGAAGGCAAGCCTAAAGCTGTACAAGAATTTTAATCTTCTGCCTCTGTATTCCTGCATTTTGTCCTGAACAAATCACCGTGTTCAGGAATTTTCCCAGCTAAGTGCAAAAGTTTTAGTGATTGCTTGCGGGAAGTGTGTTATCCAAGAAGAAGGTTGCAGAAAGGTGCATGTTTCCCTATCAATCACTCTCTGCACACATGAGCACATTCAGTGCCTCTCTCCTCCCATAAACAGTTCATTGCAGATTTATTCCCCATGTATTTCCTATTCACTCACTGGCAACTCAGTGTGACAAAGGTTATATTGCTTATTTCTTTGTAGATGCCTAACGAGGTGAAACAACTTCATAACCAGAAGAATTCACCACAATAACTCATCAATGCAATGGGTGATCTCACCCAATGGCCAGTTAGGTCAATAGCAAATTTGGCCTTTGGCTGTAATTTACAGCTGCCTACACAGCTGGAAACTCTGATGCTTCTCTACAGAATCCTTCTCCAATGTTGATATAAGATGTGGCTCACCAATACATTTTCTATTTGCAAAGCTTTGGTTCTTTCCTTTAGAAAGACCCAATGATCAGGTTGGAGCCTGTTTTGCTTTGATGAATGTAGTTAGGAGAAAAGATCTTTTTTTGTAAATATCTAGCTTTATATACATGGAGCTTGCAGTACTGCCATGGGGTCACAAACTCCTCAGTTTTGGGCTTCTCCTCTTCACTCATCCTTTTACAGCTGCTCTGCCACATGCAGGGATTTGCATGTTCAGGGCACATCTCCCACTGACATGACAGCTTTGCCTGCCAAGGGAGGCTCCTGCAGACTCCCTCAGGAATGATTGTTATTTGGGTTTCATTGTGTCTTATTAGTTTCATGTTAATATGCACTGTACATTTAATTAAAGATCCTGCAGGATGGCTGAATGCTGAAATCAGGATCTGAAACAGGTTTGGTGTTGGAGTCAGTTTCCTGTTGGGCTGCAGTGCGGTGCTGATAACCAAAAATCAAACCTGTTTCTTTCCCCCTGCCTATTTCCCAAATCTCAGCACTCCCCACAGTGGCAAATGTCTCCTTCAGCTTCCTGGGGAGGAGGATAATTCTGCCACAATAGACATTGATCTCTCATTAGACTCCATCCTGTTAGTTAAAAGCTGTTTTTACTCAGACAATCCAGAACTCGTTTCCAGTCTGAAAAGGGTACACTGTTGGATACTCACCGAGGGTGTAATTTTTAACCACTCTGTTTACTGAATCTACAAAAGTAGTTATTGGAGCTGTTTGTATACAATAATTTTTCCTTAGGCTCCCAAGATCAAGAGCAGGAGACCCAGCATTGCTAACTGTGGTAAAGCTTTTTCCTATTCAAAGGAGACAATATTATCCCATTTGACAGAAAGCCTGTTCATGCCATGACAGCCTGAGGAGATTTTCTTAGAGTTGTGCAGGGCAGACCAGGGCCAGTATCCCAACCAGGGGTTGTCCCTGGATCTCCTCTTTGAGTCAGGCAGATGAAAAAGCCGCTGGATCAGCCCTTGTGGTTCATCCCTCACTGGATGAGCTGCTGCTTTCATGGAGATAAAGCCCTAATTCTTAGATATACAGTAAAAACTTCCATACCATCAGGACACATACATGTAAAGAGTGATCAGTGAGGTGCAGCTCATTGTACATAAACATAGTCCTTGCCTAGTAATTAACTGGCATATAACTGAATGAAACCCACATTTTAACTCAAGTCTGCATGTGTTCCTTACAGCTGCACTATGGTTTAACCATCAATTATTGAGTTTTTAGGAGAAGGTACTGGTGACACAGCTCAGGGCTGGACAGGTGCAAGAAGTCAAGGATATATCTGGGAGAATATCTTAAACTGGCTCAGTCTGCCCTGGCTCTTCACCCTCCTTCCCTGTGCCATCCTGTCTGCACCCACAACCAGGGGTGCTGTGGCTTCAAACTAACTCAGCAAAAGGCAGAAAGTCTTGGACGTGGTCAGTGCTCTGCGTGCACATACCTGATTGTGTGAGAGTGAGCACTGGGACCATCTGTGGCAACTCCAAAGATTCACTTGTTAAACTGGGCCCTGGATTTGGGGCAGGGGAGACCTTTATGGCCAGAAATTTTTTGTACAGGCCCTAATCAGTTAAGAAGATAGTCTTTTTTTTTTTTTTTTCTCCCCTAATGAAGTGACTAATAATTTTTTTGATGAACATTCTTTTCTTAATACTTTTTACCCTACTCTGCTGTTTCATTGTCTTTTTAACAATGCCAGCTACTTCACTTCAAGAATTGGTTTTCTGAAAGTGAAATGCCTCTCATCCTGAAGCATCTCTGGATGGTATCCATTATTGATTTGGAGCTGATGATGGCTGCAGTAGCTGTCTCTGACTCCCTGAGCCACTTAGGGCATTTCTCCTTCGAGATAATAATAAGCAGCAAGAAGCAAGGAAGAATCCAAGGACTGGCTCTATACTATGGCTGTGCATGCCAGGCACACCTCACAGAATGCATACCAGGGCAGCTCCATTTTCTTCCATGTCCCTGGGGTACTGTGGGATGTTATTTGATACATATTTTACCCCTTAGAAAGGCTCAGAACGCATTCACTGAGCACAGTGCATAAATTTTCAAAAGGGGTAGTTTTGACTGACGTGACATTGGCTCACAAGGAAAAGAACACTCTTTCCTTGCAGAGGACATCAGCTGCAGTTTCCAAAATACAGATGGTACTGGGAACTCTGGACCTCTGCTTTCCTTTTTATATCCTCAGGCAACAGGGACAGCCCCATGCCAGTTGGCCAAGTACCTCCAGGCTAAAAATATCTCTTTTTAACCAGAGCTCTTGCTGCAGATGCTGTGAGAAAGTGACAGCTGAATTTGTCGAGTCTCCATGGGAAATCTCCTTGGCAAGATTTTGCTAATGGCCAAGGATGCCACACAAAGTTCATCTCCTGGGATGACAGGGAAGAACAGCATGTGGGCAAGAGAGAGCTGCCCACAGCTGGGTACAAATGCTTCTAGTTTGACCTCTCATTCCAGCAGCTGAAGCGTTTAGGTGGAAAATGAGGAGGAGGAAATGCTTCTTGGCCTATTTAGAAGTTGAAATGCAGAATTAATAAATGCCCAGGAGATCATCTGCAACTCTGCCATCCGTACAAATTATTTTGTTACTGACTGGCCAGTGAGAGCTCTGAGCCAGACACAATGCCCCTGTGCAGGCAGCAAAGAGCTTCAAGAAGAAACAAAATTATGACCTGAACAACAGAGAGCTTCCTTCTTAGTTTGCAAACAGTCAGATTAAAACATACCTTTCTAAACTAATCCATCTGAATGCAGCACTCTCAAAGTGAACAAAGGATGGACAACTTGAGTGCTAAATGTGGGAGTGTGGCACCACCCTTTTGGGACTTGGACACCTGGTTGATCAGAGTTGTATGAGGGCCCTGCACTCAGAGGGGTGGTGACAGTGTGTGCAGACATCTCTACACAAGTTTTTGGTCAGGAACTTGTTAACAGGGAACAATCAGGCTGAATTGCAATGTGAAGTAGCTGCTGAAGTCCCCGAGGTCCTGCAGGTACCCAAGGGGTCATGACTGAACTGCGTTGCTTCTTTGGCACAGCCGGAGGAAGGTCAGTGGGAGTATTTCTACCCCTGTTCCAAACACTGTTCCTGGCTGCAGTGCAGTGGAAATACATCTGAGTTCTTTGCTTTGCTTTGTCTCTTATTTATCTTCTCAGATCTCATTAGTAGATTCAGTAGCAGGAAAGCTTTGTCCTTGTTTCTGTTTGTTTTGGGGTTTTTTTATTAACACATAGCCTTTCTGTGACAAGCCCTAATGAAGGTTTGAATAAAACCAAAGAATCTTATAGTAAGCAATAAACCTGTTTAATGAAGTCGCAAGGTGTGTGGGTTGTGCCAAGGCAGCCACAGGGCTGTGGAGCACTGACAAGGCCAGGTCTGCAGCAGGGATAATTTCACAGGCTATAATGGACTGCAGAGGGCTTGTGCTAGTTCTTGTTTGTTGGGCATTTGGCTCAAAGCTGATAGCAGATTTCCCCAAAGGAAACAGTGTGCTCTCTATTTAAAGGAAAAAAAGCTGATATTAAATGTCACGGTAATTGATGCTGCCTCTTTCTAATTAACTTACCTCTTTTTCCAAGTCCTTCTACTGCTTGCTCCTTCCTGACACCTTCTCCTGCTGTTTACTGAGGCTGCCTGCAAGCAAGAACAGAACAAACCTGCCAAAGACACAAGAGTCCCCCTGGGACTTCCCACTTTGTCAAAAGCTGCCAAGTTGCAGGTGGGAGAAGCATGTTGGCAATGATGTCATGGCCGCTACGCTCGTCCCTGTTGATGGCTTTAAAAGCAGAATTTCCACGAGAAAAAAAGAGGCAAATGCAAACCACATGACAAGGGAAGCAGAGAACCTAATCAGAGAAGCAGAGCTGCCTCCTAAGGCAGTCTGCAGGATTTGCTTCTCTGTTCTCCTGCCTCTCTCCTTAGACACACTGTCAACAGCGTCCAGATGTGGCTGGGGTCTGGATGCCACCTGTCCCATTCCCTTGATCCATGTGTTTGCAGAGGGCACTTCCTCCAGCTGTCCCCCTGTCCTGGTTTCAGCTAGGACAGAGTTAATTTCTTCTCAGCAGCTGTCACTGTGCTGTGTTATGGAGTCAGAATAAGAATGGTGTTGAAAGCACACTGATGTTTTGGTTTTTTGCTCAGTCAAGGACTTTGGGGTTTTTTCCTTCACAAAAGAAGCTTGGAGGGAACACAGCTGGGACTCAGGTGACCTGAACTGACCAAAAGGATATTCCACAACACAGAATATCATGCCCAGTTTATAAACTAAGGAAGTTTCCTGGAAGAGCATCCAGTCTGGGCTCAGGAATTAGTTCTGGCACAGATCAGCAGGTGGTGAGCAATAACATTATGCATCACTTGTTTTCTCCCTTTTTATTATCATTATAATTTACTATTTTTGCTGTATTTTGCTTTATTTTCAATAATTAAACAGCTTTTATCTTAACATATGAGTTTCACTTTGATTCTCCTCCCCATTCCACCAGGGTGGGGAGGAGAGTGTGGAGGTTGAGCAAGCAGATGTATGGTGCCTAATTTTCAGCTGGGCTTAAAACCACAACACATCTCATCTTCACCAAAGGTTTTTCCCAGCAGAAAGGGGAAATATGAAGGGTTCTTGTGGCTCTGAATATATGCTGCAGGAGGGGGGGTTTCTCTGATTGCTCTGAGTAGGTCTGTGTCCCACCACTGCTCAAAGACCTCTGGGTCATAGCACCAAGGGTTTATCTGTTTGACCCAAGTAACCAGGTTGAAGACACCCCTCTGAGAGCCCCTGGAGGGATCCCAGAGCAAACAAACTTAGAGGAAAACATCACTGCAGTGGAAAAGGACATCATGATATGATCATACTGTGTCCTTGTTTCCAAGAAACCAGTGAAACTAGAAGGAGAATGGAGAAAAAAGTCTGGATGTGTCACCAAAGTCACTGCAGAGTCCCAGTTATCAACAATGAGCCTCAATTACAAAGCATCTTGAATCAAAGTCTCTGATTCAGAACAGTTGACATGTTCAGTGTCTTCTTACCCAGTACCCTGATCTTTGGCTTAGCCTAATTTTAGTATCTTTTTTACTGTCTTAGTTGGTCAACAATGCCTTTTGCTGGAAAAGATGGGGAAGGGTTGGGACATCTCGTACCAAACAGCATTTTTTCTTGGTAGTACAGTAAAAGTGTTAAATCATGGCTTCATCAATTGACTCAAAACTCACAGGCAACAGCTCCAACTGGGACATGAAGACAATTTTTGGTCACTAAATTATTCTTATTGCTGCTGGATGGCTGAAGAGCCACAATCATAAAACCCAGCAGCAGGCACTGCAGACAGATATAAGATAAATCAGCTCCTGACCACAACATTGTTTGGAGAAGAGCCCCATGATTTCTTTTCCTTTTCTAAAGGAAAAGAGCAGACTGAGGTGATGGATGTTCCCCTTCCTGATGCAGCTGATTTGGTGTTCCCCAAACCACAGGTCACTGTGGTTTCATTTAGATCTGCAATCTCTTTTCTCCAGGGCTTTATCCCAGGAGTTGTTATTTCAATACAAACATTTTGCACAAAGGGTCTGGGCAGAACAGAGACCCGAGGCTGTCACTGGCATCCATGACCATAATAACCTTGCATGAGTAACACAGTAAAGCCAACAGCTAAGCTATCTTATCCTTGGACAGCTGCAGGCTTCCAATAACCCTCATTATACCACATTCTCCTCCAGGGAGTAGACAGGAAAAAAAAA
>VYXF01005301.1:0-13219 GCA_013397295.1 Polioptila caerulea | reverse complement strand
ATTTATAATGTGTTCAGACTGGCACAGGAACACAGAAACTGTACCGTACACTATTAATTGTGGGATTCTTTTTTGTGCTATATAATATTGATTTTCCTGCAGATAACCAGATATCATTAGTTTGATTAATGCTGCCACAGCTTGGAATAACTGGCTGGAAAGTTCAAACTAGGGCATTCTTCAGGAGAAAAAGATAAAGCACAGCTCAGACTTCTCTGTTCATACCAGGGAGTAGGCTGGCCAGAGGGTTTCAGGGATGTTAAGCTAGACAGTTAAGAAAAAGCCTGGTAGAGGAGAGCTGGGACTGCACTATACAGCCTGTCTGATAATGCCAGGCAGTTCAGCTGTGCTCAGGGCTGAATTTATTTTGGTACCAAACCCCTAGGTTTTCTTCTTAACAAAGGTTGTCACATTTGCAGGCAGAGCTGAGTCACGCAGGCTGCCTCAGCCAGAGCTGTGCTCCTGTGCTGCTGGGTGTGCAGGCAGCAGCATGGTGAACACTCATTCTCTCTGATTGCTTCAGGAGGGAAAGAAGCAGACAAAGCTCCCAGGGACTGGTTTATGAGTTGGCTGGTGCTCAGAGAAGAAGTGTGTTGCTTATTGGCTGAGCATGTGCTCTGCCATGCAAAGGGAATCAGCTTTACTCTGCTTGGGGACATTGTCCTTCTTGGAAGAAGAAAACAGTGAGATACATCAAGAGGCCCACTGAGACCCTACAGAATCATAACAAAGAGGTCATCTTGAAAAGAAGTGAAAGAAGTCCTTCAAAGAAGGCCACACTGCACTCAGAGATCAGTCTTCTGAGTGAGGAATCTCTGACACATCCTAGAGTTTGTCAGTGCTACAGTCTAGGAGATGGTATCTGATATGTGAGCTGAAACTACTGCACTAATTGATAGAGCCCGTCAGCTCAACATCAGCTTGCTAATGTGTCTGGACTCCTGTGGTCCTCAGTCTCAGAATAATGGCAGAAGGAGAAGAACAGTCACTTGGTCATCACACAGGTCAGGAATGGAGGAGTAGACAGAGGAACCTATTTTGTTTCTTTTGGCACACTGGAAAGTTAAAGAGCATTGTGTGAGTTTTAGTCCAGGGGGTTCAACAGAAGGCAGGCCAGAGAAGATGATACTGGTATTTGGGCTTTGATGAGGGGATGGCCACAACACACCAGGGTAGGGCATCTGTGCAGACCCTTATACGGCCTTCTAACTCATGAGAACTATCCCAAAAAAAGAGAATCCAAGAGGTCTGCTCTGAGGGTTAGAGGTGAGCAGTGGTGGAGCCAGAGCCTGCAGCAGGGCAAAACCTCAGATCTAGCAATATGTTCTGTTTAAATGTAGCAGAATACATAGGTTTGTCTTGGGAAAAATCAAGCCAATTTGGGCAGGTAGTGCTATCAGGAGATGGCATTGCCCTGCGTTGGTGTAGTTGTTACAAAATAGTGCCATTGCCATTAATGAAGAAGAAACTACTCCTGGTTTCATACAGAACTAGATGAAGAACTGGCTCTCCAACAGTCCAATGGAAAGCTTGCAAACTTTCTTCCTCATGAGACTTATGGTATAAGTCTTGTGTTCTCCTAGCCCTGAAGAGAAGCTTATTAGTGCAGGCATTAGCCACTTGGGACAATTGGTCCCTAAAAACCTGCTGAAAATTGTGCCATTGACTTCTTTCTGTTCTTCATCAGATGAGCCCTGTCTGAGCTCATAAACTTAGGTAAGAGTCTAACTTGCAGTCACTGATGAATTGAAGAAGGGCTTGTTTATTGTTCTTGCATAAAAATGTCTTTGAAAGCTTCCTCAGCATTTGTTGGTGTGTGACTGGTCAGCTGAGTGAGGAGTGTTTTCCAGTTCCTGTAGCATGGAACAGGCATTTCTGTGGGAGCACAAGAGCACTCCTGATGAGTGTGTCAGTCCTGCAACGTGCATGTGAACTCTGGCTTCAATACCTGTCTGAGCTTTTCCCTTTACAATTTAGACAGCCACTTTCACAAGCCTTTTAACTACCTAATCATTCAAATATACTCCAAAACCAAGAACGAAATGTTTGTGAATATTATTGAAACAAAGCGGTTTCACAAACGCAAATGTACCAAACATTTCCCTTGTATTATCCCCACTGTCCTCACATTTTCCTCTTTACGAGTCCAATTTTAGCAGCTCTGACCTTGTGGAACCTTTTCTCAGCCACAAGTGTCAGCGATCAACTTCTAGTCTGTCTCAAAGAAGCTCTGCAATGTAGCCTGTCTTTCCTGCCAAGCACCATAAAGTGCATTGATACCTTCTGCTGTTCCATCCTCTAGGCAACCACACCTCATCTGCATTTATTGCTGCAGAGAGAGTGGGCTGATGTGACCAACACTTTCTGCAGGCTGGATGGGAACTGCAGCTGAGGATTTTGTGCAAGTACCAGAAGTGCAGAACTGTCTGCCTCCCTTTTGGAGACATGACTGAACAATCACTTTTTCTTTTTTCTTGTTTTCCTCGTGAAGAAAAGTAAATCTCTTTAACGATTTTCCAATCCTCCAAAAAAGAAACTTTGAAACTCCAAAATGAAGTAAAGGCAAGTTTTGAGATCTTTAATGGCTACTCTTAGCAATTGTAAGCTGCCAAAGATTGATATTCCTTCTACCAGACAGGTTGGATATAATGAAAACACAGGGTAATAAGATAGGAAACTGTTATCTAGTCAGTACAAACTGTTAACTAAATCAATAAATTACACACTAGGGAACTTCTGTAGGCTAAATTATTGCTGAATTTCTTCTTTGGAGAACTACCTCCAATTTTAAAGTTCATTTACTTTTACAAGATATTGTCAGGAGTCTGCAAGGAGAATGGAGCTACTTCATATATAACTGAAGGAAGTTAAAATGCTGAAAAGAAAAATTATGACTAGTAGAAGTGCTGAGCAGTATCTAGATTTCTTACAATGTGCAATTCCCAGTGTGAGTGCAAAAGTCATGACTTACAGAAGTGATTTGTATTTCTGGGATGCTCATTGGAGTTACCTTACAAATCCTCATTTTCAGAAAGTACTGAATGAAACTTCTGAACAATTAAGCTCCCATAACAAATGTCACAATGAACATTCAGTGCCACTGGTCATGTCTGTGACCTCAGCCTTGCTGTTGCCAGTAAATGTGAGACAAGTTCAAATTCCCCACCCACTTTCCAACTGGAAGATTATATGGAGTGAATGAAATAGTTCTTTGCTGCCAACTTGATTTTAATTATACATGTCCTAACCTTTAGAAAATGTATTTAGATTTTAAAATAATAGTGTGGGGGAGAGTGACACAGGAAATATATGCTTTACTAAGGGACAAAAGACATTTTCTCCAAGTGATGAACAGATGTGAAAATGACAATAATACACATGAGCTCTTGGAACAAAGGGATCATCCAGATGAAGACTATTATGTTTCTGCAGTAGTTTAATCCTGTAATCTTTATGTGAAACTTTGATTACAGATTAATATGATATCAATGAGGCCTTTATCACTTGTGGTGCTGAGATAAGATTAAGTGACCTGCTCATAGTTATGGCAAATCTCAGGCAAGACTGAAGCTGACCCCATGCTTCCTGACTCTTTGTTTTCATAAATTTTCAGGCAACAGCTTTTGCCTTTGTCTCAGTCAAAGGGCAGGGAAAGGAAGGTGAGAGTGAAAGGGCCCTGAGGAGAAGGAAAGGATTATTTACATCCAATTGGAGTGGGGCTGGGGGATGTAAATGGGAAATCTGCAACCCCTTGCTCTCTAAGTGTCACAATCAAATCCCTTCCTTGTGTGGAGCAGAGGTTTCCAGATCACAGTGTGTACTTAGATGAAGTTTTTACACAACTGAAAATACTTGCAATTGTGTCTGCGAAAGGGGAGAAGTTATTTTAGGTCATTGTGACATGTCACCTTGAACACCTGCAAGCCAACATTAAGATTAACAAAACCGGTATCCAATTTAAAATAGTTTCAAACACCTCATATTTCCATAATTTTTATTTCCCATCCTCTGTGTTCATCCATATCCACAGACTCCACATGGGGTTCTCCAAAGCCAAATTATTTGCAATCAAGAGAAATAGGTTCAGTCCCTGAAGAAGGAGGTGAAGAGCAGGCAGAAAGTCAGCTTGAGCATTTGAACCCATGAACATCACTTTTTTCACTCCTGCTTCTTCCTATTAGCCCAGTGGTGATTCTCAGCATCCATGCTGAATCAGGATTCCTATTGGTACCACAGCCCCTCACTTCTGAGAGTATTTCTATCCTCTTGACTCTAAGTATGAAGATCTCCTCTTTCCCTTCTCACCTTAGCTAGTAAAGTGCAGCACATAGCTCTGACTAGGGATCAGGACAGGAGTCGTTGATTTAGAATCATAGAATCATTGAATTGGAAGAGAATTTAAAGATCATCTAGTTCCAACCTTCTGCCAAAGGCAGGGACACCTTCCACTAGACCAGGTTGCCCAATGCCCCATCCAACCATTACTTCCAGGGTCCCCTGCAACTTTTCTGGGCAACAAAGAGACAGAAGTTTTTCAAATGCTGCTCTTGAATGCATACAGTATCAGAAATTTGTAGTACCTCTGGGTGACCAGCTCATGTGCCTACCCTTCTGCCACAATAAATTAATGTGTAGCTGACAGAATTACTTGATCTCAAACACCAGATGCTGAGGAAATATGACCACCTGCTTGCAACATCTGTATCCTCTTCCTTCTGTGTCCGGCTACCCTGGGCCAAGCTGGAGGACTTGGGATTGATGGGTCCTGGCAAAGCCATTCCTCAGTCCTGCTTTGAGGCCACTCTTGTAAAACTTCCAAACTCTTCATTCTTTTTATGGCAAAGCGGATCTTCAAGCTGGGACTGGAGGACAAGCCCAACAAATGTGGATGCTGTTTGAAGCTGGATCCAACCACTCCAGCCAGCTGCCTTCAGATGCTGAAAGTGACTGACTTTGTTTTATGTGGCAGATATGAGGCAACCAAGAGCTGGTCTAACTGCAGATTTCCATATGGCAAAAGCCTTTCTTTGAAAAGGGCATCAAAAAGAAAAGATTAAAACATTCAGAACCATGTGGAAGGAAAAGGAAACAATTATTTGGAGTAGATCTGGCTTCAGGGGAGCAGTGAGGCTGAGCCCTAGTCTGGCACTGGCTGAGGATTTTGTCTCAGATCCCTTCACCTTGTACCAATTCCCCATGCTCTCCAAGCAACTCTGTTTGTTTCCTATCATCTCCACACCTTTTTGTGGTTGATTTTCTCTTTTTCAATACTCCAAGATAGTTTTCTGATGGCACTGAGGAGCATCTTGATGCAAATGTGAAGCCAGAAGTTTCCACACATGCTGACTGAAAGAAAGCTGAATCAGTAAGAAGAAAGAAATGTGAGACAGAAGAGGTCCATCACATTACAAAATTTGCTTTTCATCATCATCTGATAGAGGAGATTTTCCTTTGGCTTCTCCTGGAAATCTCTGGTGCTAAGTACATCAGAATGGTCTCCAAAGGTCCAGCTAAAGCAGGATTTTTTTCTCAAAAAGTGTCAGATAAGCAGTAAGATGGAGTCAGGTATGCACTGATAATCTCCCAACCTTTAGAGGACTAAGGCCCTGTGAGGTACAGTCCCCTGCCTGCTGTGCCCCACCACCTGCCTTCAAGAGGTGATCAATCCATTCTTTTGGAGACTCTCACAGAAGCACTGAAACAGTCCCCATAACCCAAGGACAGCATCCCCATCTTCATTATTGCTAGTTCATTGTCAAGGAAGATTCATCCCTTGGCTGAGTATTATAAAAGAATCATAGAATCATTTCAATTGGAAAAGACCTCCAAAATCAAGTCCAACCATTAACCCAGCACTGCCATGTTCACCACTAATCCACGTCCCCAGGTGCCACATCCACATGATTTTTAAACACCACCAGGGATGGTGACTCCTCTGCTTCCCTGGGCAGCCTGTTTCATTGTCCTGAAAACTACTGTAAGGGGTCTTACTGTTCCTGAAAGCTCTCCAGGGACAGCATTCATCTGCTGAGTTCCCTCACTGAAGTGGAAACTCTCTTGCTATGGGGCAATTTTTGTGAGGTGTTTATAAAGGTCAAAGCACATGATAATGCATAGATGTAAGGCATTGTGTCTTCTGGTTTGAAGGACTGAAGTGTTTTAAACCACCCCTGTTAGACTCTTGATTTCCCTGGGATGTGCTTTTGGGTAGCTGGGCGTTTGCTTCATGGGACCTGACGGGGTGGCAGGACTTCAGAATACTTTTTCAGAGATGTTTTATTCTAGACAGAGCTCCATCTGCACCCACAAAAAACCCCACCAGTGTAAGGACACAGGAAGTACTGTGCAAACCTCCCAGGGAGCACAGTGTGCAGGGGTGGCTTTGGCAAGCTTTGGAGGAAACCAGGGCAGGATTGTATCCACCAGGCAAGAAGGGTCACTCTGACAGTAGATCCCTACATCCTCCTCTTTTGAGAACCCCTCCCACTGGCACATAGCCATGCCTTGGCTCCTTTCCAGAACTACAGCATCTCAGCTAGGGAAAATTTGTACAGAGCCTGAAGGGAGATGGGGAGCTCAGTAAATCCTCCAGCCCAGACTGTTTCTGTTGATCCGTGGCAGCATGCGTTGTACGTCCTGGTATCAATGTGATGGATGTTGTGCTGACTTCTGCATTGTGTGTGCCTTGTACTAAATATTGTCTGCTGGAAAGTAAATAACAGCAGATGAGCAAATGGGGCTGTGATGACATTTCAGTGTCCATAATGTTTCCATCCGCAAAATGCAGCAGTTATGCATCATTTTAATGGTAGGAATAGATAAGCAGTCAGCTATCTGTATCCGGAAAATCAAAAAGGAAACCAGCATTAGAGGAAATAGATTGGCAGTGGGTGTTCAAGGGCAATGAGTCATCCTTGCCACAAAAAAGGCTCAGAATGAGGAATACTAATAATTAGGCAGCATATTTCAAAAGTTCAGCTCTTTCCTCCTTTCTCAAATTATCTTTTATGCCCTAGGGATGTTTTGGAATGACAGTGTCTACTTTGGGATGTAGACATGAAGAAAATCCGCTGTGGGAAGAAATGACCAAACAGCAGAGAAAAATAAAGTTGAACAATAAAGTTTCTTTTTTCCTGAAACTCAGGTGGCCCCTCCAGAGGAAACTGTCGTGATGCTGGTCAGCCAACAGAACAAACACATCCCAAGGAAGGACAAGGCCTGGGGCCACTGTACTCGGCACTTGCAGGAAGCATCAACAGCACCTGCTTTTTCCCTTTCTCCATGATACTTATTCCCTTGAGCTTGCTCAGTTCTGCTCTCATCCAGGGAATGAAACGGGTCCCTCTAGTGGGTGAATCCAGGGGGAAAGAACGTGCTTCCCATTTTGGTACACTGTCTCTTCCCCTCTCAGAGTCCACATCTTCTGTTTTACTGAAGCTGCCTCGGGTTGAAAAAAAAGAGGATTTTGACCTTGAATCAGGTTGGGTCTCACCCTGGGTGCCTGAAGTTGAAATTTCCAAATAACAGATTTGGAGAAAGAGTACTGATTCCACTGTGAATGCAAGTGCTCTGGCTTCTTGGAGGTTGGAAGCAAAGAAAAATGACAGATGTTGCCTTCACTTAGGAGGATTTGTAGGAAAGAAGTCTTTTTGAACCTTCAACATTTCTGAGAATGGATCAATAAAGTATCAATAAAGTTGGAAAAGACCTCCAGGTCATCGAGTCCAACCTATGACTGAATGCCACCATACTCACTAAATCATATCACAAAAGGCATGTCTACTTGTTTTTCAAATGCTTCCAGGGATGGTGACTTCACCGCGTCCCTGGGGAGCCTGTTCCAATGCCTAATCATCCTTTCCGTGAAAATTTTTTTCCTAACAGTTTCCTAATAATGAAATAATTAGCATTTAGTCCTAAAAACTCTGAATCACATAGATGTTTGGACCTGTCCTAGGTGGGGACTAATCCCTTGCTGAACTGGAATAAGCCTTAAACCAGCAAACACGAGTTCTTGTGAAGCCGCAGGGCTGCAGTGTCATCCCTGTGCCTTCCCTGCTTCCCTCTGCTGCAGAGCTCTGATTGCAGCAGCCTGACTTCAAGCACTGGCAAATGTCATCACTGACACTGCTGTGGTGGGTGCACACCATCATTATAATCTGTATGCATTTAGCCATCCCAGCATGATAAGAGAATGATTAGGAGAATAGTTAGAGAGTAAATTAAAAACTCCCAGCAGTTTCCTGTGTGAAGGTACTAACTTACAGGCATATTTTTTCACAGCATTACTGAAAAATGCCATTAGGTATACCTGTGAATACATGTTAGATTTAAACCCCTGGTGAGAATTTTTATTAATATACAAATATGTTAGGGCTCTTATGCTGCTTAAAATGTAATTAACCATCTTCTGAAGATTAAGGGTGCATAATCATAAAAGAAGTGCACTCTTGTGCATTTAATTCTTCTAATCTGCTTTATGTTGATGTTAGTGTGGAAGAATAATCGCTAGTTTGCCTGAATAGTTTGGGTTTGTGCTGTAGGAAGAAATTGTTATAGGATGCACTTCTAAACTTAATATTTGGTAGGCTTACAGTGATGGAGGATGATGAAGTGCACAGAGAGATTAGGAAGAAAATGCTTCTTTTATTCTTTTGCTGCCATTGCAAATGCCCTATAGTGGTAAAGCTGTTTCTGACAGTTTCATTCGGCAGACAAAAAGGAGGAAGGGACAGGCACACCCAGTGAATGACGAAGATAAGAGCAATAAACTTTCAGTAGTCTACTTAAGTACTAATTTAAACACATAATTTGTCATGTGGGGATTCAACAAGATTTTCTGAGAAGTGTGGAAAATGAGCAACGAACACAAGGCAGAGAGACTTTTGATTTGCTATATTGTAGTAAGAGAGCTGAGTTTGTGAAAAGCACTCTAAAAAAATAAATTAATGATTTTATGTTGTCATTAAAACATGCTATTGGAATAGTCTGTTCTCCCAGGTCTGTCACAGTCTCCATTAATGTCGATCAGGTTTATTTGAAAAGAGGTGAAAACCTTCAGGGCCATAGAGTACAGCTCTTCAGGGGCAGATTTTTCCTTGTAACATGATCCACAAAATCATTAGGTAAATTAGAGAGGACCACAGAAATACTTTTTGTTCCCCTTCCCTCCTAGCAGGACTTCTTGCAAACTAAGAAAGAACAGTGAAAACTGTGGGATGAAGACATTTGCTGGTAGTCATGACTGCATGACTACACACTGAAGTTGTGTAACAAGTGTGCAGCCCATTCCTAGCAGGGTTAGTGGGACGGAAACTCCCATGGAAAACATGGGATGAAGAGCCCATGCCACTCCTGCTTTTGTGGAGGAGTCAGAGGGAATGGAGACTGGCTAGTGTTCCATGAAGACCACCAAAGAAGGGAGTTTCCTTCTCACTTGGATAAGCAGGGGCTCTGCAAGGTCCTGTAGGAAAAGCAGCTTCCAACATCAATTTTAAAAACCAAAAAACAATTGCAAAATCATACCGTACTTATTTTTTTCTTTCTTTCTTTTCATTTTTTTTTTTTTTTTTAGGGTCATTTGTGTTAGGGGATCCTTTAGCATTCAGTTCTTTGTGGGGCCAATAATATTTTGCAGCAGATTGTTGTGCCCGAGTGGACTCTGCTCCAGGGCAGACTGGTGAAAATGTGACTACAGGGAACAGTGACACACAGCCCAGGAGGGGCTGCTTGGCTGCTTCGTGCTTGTTTTCATTATTTCCAAGTGAATGCAGAGGCATTATTGAAAGTTGCTTGTTTTCATTACAGCTTCCTTCTGACAGGTGTGACAGGCAGCACGACAGGTTGCTCTGGGCCCTTCGCCATGCTGAGCTCTTGAGGCCAAGCTGCTTTCTGTGATTCCCTAAAGGAGGCAGCTGCCAGGCTCCTTGTGGCCACCTGTGCTCAGGGACTGGCATGCAGCATGTCAGAGAAACCCTTCCTACGGAGGGCACACACAGCTTTTCTGCCTTGGTGCTGACAGGGAGCCACAGAAGCTGCTACCTGGACTCTCCTGCTTCCCGAGTCAAAACCCAGCACGGCAGCATCAAAGTTCTCCCAGGTTTTCCATCAGACCCACAGTCCAGGATGTTGCACAAAGACCATAGTGTATTTCTAGTCTTTAGCTGACAGTCCTTTACAAAACTGCAGGGAAATACCAAAGGTTGTTAAAGCATGAACAGCGTTTCAGATCCATTGGAGGTTTTGTCCCAAGCTGATATTCCCCACTGCCTGCTTCCCACAGCACTGGGTGCAGACTGCCTCTCTGCCTGGACAGGTGCCAGAAGCAGCAGCACAGAGCTGACGGGTGCTGTCAGATCAGAGCAGGCTTCAGCCACATGCATACCCTGGCTTGAACCTAGGCTTTTCAGAGAGGTATTAAGTAGGTTAAATCTTAAAATATTACTTAAAATTGCTTACAAGTTGAGTGCTCAGTTCCCTTATGATTTTGGAGCAGGTGGAATATATATATACATCCCAGCCAATGGAAAGGACACCGGATTTCCATTTCTAGCTTGTTTAAGGACTGCTAGTGTGAACAACCTTGGATAAAGTGCACTTGAGAACCTGATTAATTCTGCTTGCCATTCAATCTTGCACTAAATAAGACATGAAGCTCCAGACACAAAACCAGCCATTCTTCTGTTCTAACAGTTTGCTGTCAACACAAGACAATAAAATATGAATATTTTAGATTCATAATGTAGACAAATAGGAAATAGGAGCTGTATTGTGCTTCACATGCATGGCTAACTCAGTAATGCTAATGTGATTATCTCACTGAACTTTTGTGCTGTCGCTTAAGGGTAACTTTGCCTTGCTTAGCTGGGGTGTACATATTTGTTTCACACAGGCCTAATGTCTTTTTTAAGTTTGTAGAAATAAGAAAGCCTGACTTCCCTCATCTGTTACAAGGCAGCATCCTTTCTTGGCATTAAAACCTTGGGCATAAAATACATAAAATTATAGGTTTTGGTTCTTGGAGAAGTAAGGATGGTGGTTAGCAGAACTGTCATCCTGGATTTCCAGGTGGCAGATTTTTTTCCTGTTCAAGAGATCGATTCACAGAGTCCCTTGGGAAGCAGTGCCAAGGACTTTGGGAAGGGCAAGGGAGTTCAAGAAGGCTGGAGATCCTTCAAGAAGGAAATCTTAAAGGTGCAGGAGTAGACTATCTCCAAGTGCTGAAATCTGGCTGGAACTCAGGGGAAAAAGAGCATTCATGACCTTTTGAAGAAGGGGCAGGCAATTCAGGAGGACTACAATGATATCATGAGGTTAGCAGGGTCAAAATTAGAATTGAAATAAGAAAAATTAGAAAAACATCAGAGATAGAAAAAGTATAACTGAAACTTAATTTGGCTACTACAGTTAAGAGCAATAAAAGGTGTCTCTACAAGTACAAAAGGAGAGCTAAGGAGAATCTTCATTCTTCACTGGATGTATGGGGAAACACAATGACAAAAGATGAGAAAAAGGCTGATGTTCTTAATGTCTTTTTTTGCCTCAGTCTTTAATAGTAAGAACAGTTGCTCTGTGAGTACCCAGACCCCTGAGCTGAAAGACAGGGATGAGGAAATGCTCAGCCATGTGCTACACTACCTAGGCAGGCACGAGCTGATGCAGTCAGATGGGATCCAGAAAAGGATAGTGCAGGAGCTGGCAGAAGTGCTCCCTGAGTCCCTTTCCATCATTTACCAACAGTCCCAGCTGACTGGAAGTTAGCAAATGGTGCACCCATCTTCAAGAAGGGCTGGAAGGAGGGTAGGGGAACTGCAAGAAAAGAAGATCCCTGCTCAGCCAAGTCATCCTTCTGCCCTGCTTGCCATTGTCTACTCCTGTGATTTTAGGAGGTGGCTCTTCAAAAGGGACCAACACTCATGGAGCACCGGACTTTCAAAAACAGGTTCCCAGTGGACTTCCTGGACTTGCTCCTTCAGCAGCACAGAGCCTGTTCTCCCAAAATGCATGGTCAAGGTTTTGCTGGCAATTGTGTGGGCATTTGACTGAGGTGTTCCACAGACTAAGGGAATGATGGCTGTCTGTATGTCTGTCAGATAAATGGGGAAGGTGATAAAGTGTTGGGAAGTGGGAGACTTGGCATGATGTAAATGCTATGGCTTAAGGAGTGGATATTGTTCTGGTTTCAGCTGGGTAGAGTTAATTTCTTGTCAGTAGGTGGTCTAGTGCTGTGTTTTAGATTCTATATGACAATGATGTTGGTAACACACTGATGTTTTGGTTGGTGCTAAGTGTCATGTTTATCCCAAATCAAGGACTTTTTTGTGCTTTGTGCTCTGCCAGTGAGGAGGTAAAAAAAGCACAAACCCAAAGAGCTGGGAGGGAAGAGCATAATTAGGACAGATGGCCCAAGATGGCCAGGATATAAAATGGGGGACTTACCTGGAAGGGAAGCTGATGAGTGTTTGGGAAAGGGTCCGGCATCGGTCAGTGCCTGATGATCAATTCATCAATTTTATTGTGTGTCACTTATTTATTTTATTTTTTTTTTACTCTTCATTCTTATAAATTCTTTTAATCTACTTTCTTTCAATTATTAACCTATTCTTATCTAAACTCACCAGTTTGCACTTAGATTTCTACCTAAGATTCAACTTCAGTGGGAAAATAAAGGGATTTAGGAGTGTGGCAATGGGAATGGGGAGTGTGGGGTTGAGGATGGGAGTGTAGGGTGTGGGAAAAACTGACTGTGAGATGCTCAGTTGCCAGCTGGGCAGCACCTCATAGCCTCTTTCCCTGAGCTGCCAGCAGAGCGCCACAAGCAGCACCAAGATTCCAGCAATGGCCCAGAACTGCCACTGTAGGAGGACAGCCCCGTGATCCACCAGTCCCCACGATCCATCAGTCTGCTCCACAGCCTTGTCTTCCAGCTCCTCCAGCATCCAAGACATCTGCTGGCTGAGGAACTCAGAACGGAGCTGCATGCGCTGGCGTGTGTCGTCATCCAGCTCATCATTCACCACCTTTGCATTGTGGAGGGTGGTTTTCACCAGCGTGACCAGGAACTTGAGGACAGACATGACCTTCAGGAGGACAGAGAGAGGGGTTTGAGAGCTCTGCCTTTGGGCTCCATCTCTCATCCGGGGCAGACTCTGGCCCTGTGTGCACACTCACCCAGGCTGTCTCAGGCTGGACTAGGACTGCTTGCTGCTCTCATTTACAC
>VYXF01005300.1:98994-110841 GCA_013397295.1 Polioptila caerulea | reverse complement strand
GGGCGGGACCGGCCCCGTTAAAGGCGGCGGGGCCGGGGAGGCGCCGCGTCCGCCCGCGCCATGGTCGAGGCGGAGGCGCAGGTACCGCCTGGCCCCGCGGGTCCCCGAGGCACCCTCGCCCCCTTCTCCGTCCCCTCGATAACGCCGCAGTTTCCCCGAAGCTACTCACACACTGTCTTGTGTTTTCCCCAGGATCTCCTGCTGGCAGCGGCGTTCGTCTCCGATGCGCAGTACAACAGGAATATTCCTTTTAAGACCTCCCCGGAGGCCGTCAGGTAAGGAGGGATGCGCCCCCCCTGCCCCAACCACACCTGTGGAGAGCCAACCACACCATGGCCAAACATCAACAGCCAGAAAAAGTCTGGGGTGCTAAGAAGGGTGAATAGGTGGGGTGCCAAAAACTGGACTTAAGCCGAAATGCTTAAAACGGCGCTCAGCCCATCTGTGTGTTGAGGATGGGAAATAACATTAAAAAGTTGTGGTTTGTTGGAGGGGAGAAAGTAAAACTAACATAAAGTCTTCCAAGCCTCTGTGGGAATGAAGAGTTTGGGAGGCTTGGTCAGCCCTCAGCTGTGTGGGGAGTGCTGGGGTGGCAGAACCAGGTGGCTGCACAGTTAAATGTTTTTTGTTTGCTGTAATGTAGTTTATAATAAACATTCTGTTATTTAACCCTGCTCTGAAAGGCAGTATAGTGTCCGTCAGCTCTGAGACTGATTTGGAAACAAATTGCCGAATTCCTTGCTGGCAAAAAATGTTTGGGACAGCAAGTGCTGTTCTTCCAGGATGCATTTGGTGATGCCCTGGGGATGTGCCCCATAGCCTTTATTTATGGTGCCTGTGCCTTCTTTCTCCAGGCTTTATCACCTCTACAACCACTGGATGATGCGAACAGCCACCTACTTCTTCATCTTCCTCAACCTGTCCCTTGCCCTGTTTGAGGAACCTGCTGTGTATCCGCTCCCCTTCCTGGTGAGTCTGTGCTGTAGGAGCAGCAAATGCAGCTGCTGGAGCTAGCGAGGGCTTCTTGCTTCAAAGTGGTTGTCAGAGGTGCCAAAAGACAGTGGATGGTGGTGCTTTTGTGGGTATCTTTGATCCTCTGCTCTGGTGAGACCCCACCTGGAGTCCTCATCCAGCTCTGGGTCTCCAGCACAGGAAGGACGTGGAAAGTCAGAGTGAGTCCAGAGGAGGCCACCAAGTTGATCAGAGGGATGGAACAGTTTTGATGTGAGGAAAAGCTGAGAGAATTGGGGTTGTTCGGCCTGGAGAAGCTTCAGAGTGACCTAATTGGCTCTTCCAGTGCTTGAAATGGCCAACAAGAAAGATAAAGACTATTTCCAAGGGCCTGGAGTGCCAGGACAAGGGGGAGTGGCTTCCAACTGCCAGAGGGGAGATTAGGTGGGATATTGGAAAGAAACTTTCCCCTGTGAGGGTGGTGAAGGCCTGGCACAGGTTTGCTAGGGAAGCTGTGGCTGCCTCATTCCTGGAAGTCTTGGATGGCTTGGAGCAACCTGGGGAAGTGGAAGGTGTCCCTGCCCATGGCAGGGTGTGGAATGGGATCATCTTCAAGTCCTCTTCAACCCAAATGATTCTGTGATTTTATAGTTCTGTGATCTGTTTGAAATGGGGACAAAAAAGGCACAGGAGCTGGCCAGGGGCTGTAGGAGCCATTGTGGCCACCAGCAATGGCCCATGTGACTATGGACAAAGTCATTTTGCTGTTCTCCATCTCAGAGACCAATTCCAGCCTTCTTTGGGACTCAAGTCCAGTCCTCATGTGTGAAAGCAGAAGCTAAGTTTTACTTTAGGCCAGCCTTTTCTGTGGCCTTTATTTGTCCTGCACCAGTGTGATTGTGAAAGATGTACTCCTTAAATCCTAAGCAAACACAGACTTGCTGGCTTTAACCTGCCTGTGGCGGGGAATTCCACAAAAGGCAGTCTGAAAAGACTGCTTTTCATCATGCAAAAAGGAATATGGCTGCTCCTGGTTGTGCTGGCTGAGCCCTGCTCTCTCTGCAGGCCACGTCAGTGCTGGAGGTGTTGTGCCTTCTGGTGTTCCTCGGCCGGCTGACACACTTTGCCAAAGTCACCCTGCACAATGTGTTCTGGAAGGACACCAAGAACATCTGCATCGTGGTGGCAATCCTGGTGAGCTGGGCCCAGGGAAGGTGGTTTTTTTCCCCCCTCATATTACTTTCCTTGGAATCCCAGACCTGGCATACGTGAGTCAAACCAACCAGCTCTCACAAACCTGTCATGTGTGCACCTCTCCTGTATCGATGAGCGCTGTTCACTATCTAGGCACATTCCAGCATTACTTCTGGGGGCTTTCCTTCTTTCTGCTACAGTTATCCCTGACAGACCTGGCTATATATGGGGTCCTCAAGCTGTATGATGTGAGGAGCATCCGATGGTCAAGGATTGTGAGGCCCATCTTCCTCATCAACTTCGCAGAGAGTCGCCAGGTAAGGAAAAAGTCTGGTGGGATGTCCAGGGTCCTGTTTTTTCGGACAGCCTGCTGCTTTCCAGAATGCAGGGGATTTAGCAGAAAGGTTTTATGGAAGAATTTTGGGTCCTGTGAGAGAAGGTTTGTTTCACAAGTGGCCTGAAGTGATAATTTGGGGTGGGCAAAAGGGTGAATTCACACAGCACCACAGGAAAAAAACCCTGTGTTCCTCCCTGAGTCAGGGACCAGGTTACTGATTTCTGGAAGTCTGGGTAAACAAGTATCATGGTGTTCTCAAACCTGTTGTCCAGATTTGGACTCTGATTCCTCTCAGCATGGAGAGATCTTTGTCCTGCTGCCTAAGATTGGTCTGGTCCTGACTTAGAAATTAATAAACTGTGATGTGGAGGCCAGGGGGGAGGGAGCAGCTCAACATTTGGGCTCAGAGTGTGTGTTTTGTGGCCTGGAGAGGTGGATTTTTGTCCCTGACTGATTCCCTGCAGCAAGAACATCTCAACAGTGCCTTGGGGCTCTCTGTCCCTTGGCTCCTGAGTTCACTGTGATGTGTAGCTGGGGCCTTTCATTCTAGGATTCCCCCCTGGAGAAAAAGGAGGAAAGGCCTGGGACTCTTGCAGCCCAGTTTAAGGGTTTGATCCAGATGGGAGGGTGAGGGGAAAAAGGGGTGCCACATTGCCTCTGAACACTTCCCTTGTCCCTGGCAGATCCGGAGGGCCTTCCGCAGCATCCGCAACACGCTGCCGGAGATCACCTACGTGTTCCTGCTCTTCATGTTCAGCCTCCTCATGTTCTCCCTCATGGCCTTGAAGCTGTTTGGAGAGAGGTGTGGATGCTTCCTTTGCTCCTGCTGGGCAGACTCCAAACAATTCCTAGGGAGTGCAAGCACTGCTGATAAGTGCAGCTCCTGTTGCGGGACGTGTGATCCCAGTGCTTAACTCCAGGCTATCCTCTTCCTCCTAGGAATCTCCAGACAGCAGAAGGCTTGCCCTACTTCCGAAACTACCTGGAGATTGTGTTTGACCTCTACGTGCTGGTGACGACAGCGAACAGCCCGGATGTCATGTATGGATGTCATGTGTAGATGATCAGATCTTTCCCTCATAGTGTTCTCAGAGCTCGCTGGCAGCCTCTAATTTGCACACCAGAGTTCAAATTCTGTAGGTGTTGGGCCTTTCGTCCCTGTCTCTTCTGGGTTCCCATTGTAGTTTGTGCTGGGACGGTGCTGTCAAGAGTAGGACAGGGAGGAATGGCTTAGTCATCTATGGGCTGCAAATATCTTGAGCACAGCTGGGATGGTACAGGGACCCTGGGAATTTAAACCGAGAAATAAAATGCTGCTCATCCTAGAGGAAGTGGAAAAGCAGATCTGAGTGCAGCAAGGGTCTGACGCCAAAAAATAGCACATGGCTGAGGCATTGCCTCATGTCTGCTCTTGAATTTGGCCACGTTGGCAGAGATTTCATCTCTGTGCTGTCTCCTGCACCCCTTCAATCAGGGCCTGACAAACCAGGATGAAACGCCCCCAGAAGGAAAGTGTTCTCTAGCTGAACTAATGCAGTTTTTAGGTTTTATCTGGCAGTCCAAAACAGCACTTGGAAATCCATGTGGGAGTCTGTTTTCTCGTGGTCTCGCTTTCCCTGTTTGTCAGTCTGGCAAGCAGCAATCCCTCTCCCCTTCCCTAGGATGCCAGCGTTTGACTTCAGCTCCTGGTACGCCCTGTTCTTCATCGCCTTCGTCATCGTCAACACTTACATCTTCATGTCTCTCTTTCTGGCTGTGGTCTACAACAACTACAAAAAGCACCTGAAGGTAATGCCTGGAGGGGCTTGTGACCAGCAGATTCCTGCTGTTCTCTATAAGGAGCCTCTGGCTTTCCCTTGGAAAGCTTTGAGAAGGGGAAACAGCTTCTTGCCTTCGGTGCTCTGCAAACAAGCACGGACCCACTTTTTGATGTCATGAAGTTGTTGGGAGTTCTGCTGTTGGCATTGAATTAAACATTCTATGGCGTCTCCCACAGATGAGAAGCACTGGAGGACTTGGAGGCTTGGTCCTAGTTCAGGAATGCTGTCTCCATGCAGGGAGCTGTTTTTGCACAGCATCTTTGCATGTGCTCTTAGAGCAAGGGAAGTGGAAATGGGAGGTCTGAGTAAATCAGAATTTTTGTTCTACCCAAACTGGGTAGGGGCAGTTTGGGATTTGTGATCAAAAGAGGAGAGCTGGGAATCCCTGGGTGTTTACATGAGGGGGTTGGATCTGTCTCAGGAAGCAGAGTGCTGGATTTCCCTCAGCTCAGTCATGTGCAGAAGAGGATCCTCACCCCTGCTCTCAGCAGGATTCACTTGTAGATGGGACATGTGTGGACACATCCTCTTTGCTTCTGTGGCCATGCAGATCCCGTGATCTTTGTCACCTCCTTCCTGTCTGACACTACCCTTTGTCTTTCCTTCCGGTTTTTCAGTGTTGTCCCAGCATCCAGCAATCTGTTGATCCTTCCAGAGCTCTGTATGGAGAACCCACAGCTGCCTGTTAAATACCATTTCTCACCCACCCCCCCAGCACACTAACTGTGCTGTGCTTTGTGTCCAGTGCCATACCCCTGGGTCTCTTCTTGCATCTCTGTGTTGTGGAAAGGAGTTTATTTGTTAAAGAAAGGGGGAAGGGCACCTGGAGCTGCCTGACTCCCGACGCTCTCTCTAGAACGAGATCCGTAAACTCGCCTACATGAAGCGCCGCAAGATGATCGAGGCCTTCAACCTCCTGAAGGAAGAGGAGGGAGAGCAGTTCGTGGTTCGGGAAGCCCGCTGGAAGCAGCTGGTCAAGCTGGCGGCTCCTGACATCAGCAATTCCCACCGGGAGCTGCTGCTCCGCATCTCGGATGATGAGCAGAAAGGGTTTGTAGGTGAGCGGTGGGCACTGGGGAGGAGCCAGGAGCCTGATCCTTCAAGGGGTTTGGCATGGGCATTTTTGATCTGTAGTGGCCCCAAAGGGACTCAGAATCACAGAGTCATTGAGATTGGAAAAGACCTCCAAGAGAGAGTCCAACCTGTGCCTGCTCCCCACCTTGTCACCCAGCCCAGAGCACTGAGTGCCACGTCCAGTCATCCTTGAGCACCTCCAGGAATAGGGGCTCCAGGCCCCTCTTCCTGTTTCCCTCCAGATTCCTGGAGTCCTGTTGTTCGTGCTGCCTGTGCTATAGCCCATGTCCCATGCACTGTGAGTGGGTCTTCATGGCCATTTGACATCAGGCCAGGCTCTCTGTGGCATGTGGGACCTCCTGCTCTCAGCAGAGGATGTGGAAAGCCTCCCTTGTTATCAGAGGCAATGTGGCTCCCCACACGGTTCTCTGGAGTGGGAATATCAGGAGAGGTGGGTCAGTGTCCTCATTCTGAATTGTTCTGTGGTGGTTGTTGGCCCATGGCTCAAGCCAATTCCCCAGGAATGGGGCAGAGAAGCCGCTTGAATTCCAAGTTCAGCCTGTGGTGGTGGTGGACACCACTCTGGGATTGGCTTTGCTGGGAGCAGATACCGAGTCCAGACCGCTGCCACTCCTGTGGGCTCGGATTTGCATTTAGCAGACACTGTTTGTTTGCCATGAGATCAGGCTGACACGGGATACTCTGCTGCAGACAAGAAGTCCTTCGTGCAGCTGGCAGACCTGCTCAACATCCAGGTGGTGACGCTGAAGATCCGCAGGCACCCTCTGGCGCGCTGGGTGCCGGCCCTGTACGGCTCTGCGCCCAGCCGGCTCCTGCGCAGCCTTGTGAGGCACAGGTGAGCTCTGACAGGGCCAAGGGCTCACCTGGGCGTGCTGCTGGGAGCACACACTGTGGCCAGGCCACCCCCAGGGGCTCTGCCACTGCTCCTGGCCTGCCTCTGTCAGTGTGGAGGAACCGGCTGTGGCTGTGGGTGAGGCCCCGCCTCGGGAAGGCTCGCTGCCTGAGCTGGGCTTTGCTGACATCAGGCTGAGCATTGTGTCTTGCATGCAGGACCAAAGTGCTGCACTTAGGTCTGCGCCTGCCTCAGCAGTCTCTGTTGCAGAGCTGTCTCCAGTTGCCTCATCAGCTCTGGGAGTTCTAGTTCCCTAGAGCTCTCTTTCGCCTCTGAGCCTTCCCAGAATCCCAAAATAGCTGAGGTTGCAAGGAACATCTAGGGATGGGCTAGTGGAACTCTCCTGCTCCAAGCAAGGTCAGCCAAAGTAGGGTACTCAGGGCTATCCTAGCTGGGTCTAGAATATCCCCAAAGGATGGAGGCTCCATCACCTCTCTGCAACCCTTTCCAGTGCTTGATCACCCCTGGTTAAAAAAAAGACACCAAAAAAACCCGAGCAACTTCTTTGTTTAAGTGGAAGTTCCTGTATTTCAACTTGTGCCCCTTGCCTCTTGTGCTTCCACTGGATATCACTGAGAAGAATCTGGCTCCATCTTCCCTGCACCTTCCCATCAGGTATTTATGCACAGGAGCTGCTCCTGACCCTTCTCCCTGTCAGCTGTCCCAACACATCACATTCCACTGTCCTGTCCTTCTGTCAGTTTTGTGACCCTTTAATGCATCAGCTCTGTGTGTTTAGGCCTCTCTTGTGCTGGGGAGCCCAGCTGGCCCTGGTTTCTACCCTCCAAGTGTGGCCTCACCAGTGCTCAGTAGGTGGGGAAAAATCACTGCCCTGGACCTGTTAACCAAATTCTGTGCTGGACTTCAAGAGCAAAACTAAACTCTTCAGTGACTCCCCCAAACTCTCAGGTCTGGGGAGAGCTGATGGGTAAAGCATTTTTGAGAGAGGAGGCAAAGAACCTCTGAGATAACTGTGTGACTTTGACCTTCTTGGGAGCTGCAGACTGATCTCTCTTGGTTCTTGCAGGGCTTTTGTTTGGACTTACGATGCCATCATTCTGATAAATGCCATCTTCATTGCTCTGGATGAAGAAAGCCCCTACATTTCCTACGCAGAGTGGGTGTTCCTTGCTCTGTACATCATCGAGATCCTCATGAAGGTCTACACTTATGAACCCAGGGAGTTCTTCGGCAAAACCCAGTTCTGGAACTGGTGAGTGGGCTGGAAGTTTGTGTGGAGTGTGGCGAGCGCTCTGCTCAGCTCCTCAAGGGCTGAAATGCTCTGAACTCCTGTGCCAGGGCGTGTTTAAGAATAACCAGAGGACGTTGTGACAAAGCTCTCCCATGTGCCCATAGTCTGAGCTGACCCAGGGCTGCCTTGCCCTGATGTGAGGAGCAGGGGTCACTCCTTGTTTAAACCCCACTCCTGTCCCCCAAAATCTAACAGCAGTGCCTTCCCTCGTGCCAGGTTTGATACTCTCATCATCTTTGCTGCCCTGACTGCAACGATTCTCAATGCCACCCTCAAGTCCAGTAAGTGCAGCTTGAGCAGCCTGCATGCCTTGGGAATCTTGGTGTCCTCCCCAGCCTTCTGCCAGCGCCTCAGGCTTGAAAGGCTTTGTGACCAGACAAGGAATTTCTGGAGGGTTTCTAAGAACTAACCCATTCTTCCTCTTTTTCTTGGTTTTTTTTTTTTTGTTTGTTTTTTTTTAGCTCCCTGTTATAGTGTTTAACAAGGACACAATAATAACAAATGAAAGAATTTTATCTAAACATTTCCCAGCTTTATTTTCATAATAAAATATCTTTGTTCTTTTCTCAGCCATGAAGTACAACAGCCAGCAGATCCTGGACATTGTGTTCATCCTAAGAGTCCTCAGGCTGATCCGGATTATCGACAGCATTCAGAGGTGAGGAAGAAAGTGGGATGGGAGGTGGTTTTAGGGGAGGGGTTGGTCTGTGTCAGGGGCAGTGCCCTGTGTGCCCAGCACTGACCGTGGCCACTCCACAGAGCATCCCAAGCCTGCCTGGAATGAGCCCAGTGGCTGCAGCCTCTCTGGAGGCTTCTTTTGGGGGTGTGGGGAGCATGTGTTGGCCAGGGTGTGGCAATAACCAGTGTTGGCTCTCTGTAGGTTCCAGGTCATCATGAACACCCTGATAAACATTGTCCCGACCATGCTGACTTTTGGTGGGCTCACTCTGGTAAGAATTCCGAGTGTCTTGGCTCAAAGCACTCCAGTTTCACAGAAGTGTGTCTTAAATCTCACGCTCGTGCTGTTTCCAAGGGGATAAATGCAATTCCCTGGATGGCAGGCCCTTGGAACTGTAAGTGTCCGTTTGAATCGTGGCCATTGTGCAAGCAAAGGGTGCAGAGGGGCTGCATTCCTGCTTTTTCCTGGATCAGGATGTCCTCCTTGGATCCATGGGGTGTTGTGGCAGCCTGGGCTTTGCATCATAAGGAATCAAATCATGGTTTGGGCGAGAGGCTGAATGAGAAATGTGGATTTCAAATTATTTCCTAAAATCAGTTTCTGTTATGATTTGGGAGTATTTCTCATGCATGTATTTGTAGTTCTTGGCTAATTATTCCTGCTTGGTGATTGCTGTTGGGTGGCTTGGGTCTCTTGGAGTCTGTGCTGCCCTCCAGCCCCTTGCTGTGCCTGTGGAAACTGGGAAGCCTGCTGGGATGCTAAGCTTGCCCCGGGGCTTGCAGCTTGCTGGAGAAGCAGGTGATGGGGTTTCTCTTCCCAGGTTGTGTATTGTGTGTTTGCTATCATTGGCATGGAATTATTCCACGGGAAAATCCAGTACTTCCCGGCCAACTCGAATGCTCCTCACGCCCTGGAATGTGGGAATCCAGCTCTCAAGGATTCCCTGTTTGCCCGTGGGAAGTACTGCAAGAACAACTTCAACAACTTTGCCTCATCCTTCATCGTCCTCATGGAGCTCACCGTGGTCAACCAGTGGCACGATATCCTTTGTGGTGCACATTCCCAGCTGGATCCTTGGGAATTGAGCTGGATGGTCCTTGTGGGTGATTGGGTTGTTCTCAGATCCAGACTCTGCTCTTCCCCTGGCACTGTGTATGGACAGACAGCAGAGGTGGTCCCTCAGAGGGTTTTGCTGGGTTCTTGGCTCCCCCCTCAGCTCTTCCTTCCCTCTTTTCCCTTAACTCCCACTCTACTCTTTGCCAATGGATTTGCCAATGTGACAGCTCAGCCTGCCAAGCTCTACTTCATCGCCTTCCACATTGTGATGGTGATAATCATTGTCAAGTACGTTTTTTGGGATGATTTCCTCTGCTTTAGACAGAAAAGGGGATCTGCCCCTGCCAGGGCACTGCTGGTGGGTCCTGATGTCACCCGTGGGAGACAGGTGGGATGTGTTTAGAGGGATGTGCTATGTTCTTGTCCCCACTGGGTGCTGCTCTGACCTGGAGGGGATGGAGCATTGGGAAATACTGGGACAGTCAATGCCAGTGAGGAAATGCTGCCTCAATTTTGCTCATTGTTTCCTCCAGTATCTTCGTGTCATTCATCTTGGAAGCTTTCTTTGTGGAGTACTCCCTGGAGAAGAGTGAAGTGGAAACTGCCATCGAGCGGAAAATCCAGGAGCTGGGAATGGGAGTTCAAGAGTAAGCCCCCAAATGTACCCATGCTGGATGTGGCCAATTTGGTACCACTGATGAGGGAAAGCCACCCTCTGTGTCAAGGTGTGAGCTGACATTCCCCTTCCTTGTCACAAACTTCTGGCTCATCTTCCTGAAAAATGGAGATTCCTCTTCTCAGTCGTGAGGTTCTGGCTCCTCTGCTGATTTAGGTGCCAGTAGAAGGCCACTGGTGTTGGCTTTTCTGCCTCCCGTGGCTCTTCTAGCCAGGAATTCCAGCCCAGAGGACAGGGAAGATGCTGGAAAATAACCCCATGTCTGGTGCTTGTGCTGCCCCACTGAGAACCCATCACTGCCAGGCTCCCAGGGTGGGATGTGCCCCCTTCCCAGGGTAATTCCTGGCCCTTGCTGTGCAGGGATGAGCTCCAGCATGAACAGCTCCTTGACAACATGGAGAGTGCAGAACATGAGCTCGAGGGGGAAGGTGGAACGAAGCCACAGAGCAAAGGCCTGGTGTTCAAAATCGCCTCCAAACGTAAGTGTGACCCTGCAGGGTGTCCAGGCCCAAGGTTCCCAGCTGGGGAAGGCATCATTCATTGGGAAGCTCCCAAGCCCTGGTGCTCCCTTGGGGCCATAAAAGCAGCTAAAACTCACCTGGAAACTTTGGGACAGCTGTGGACGTTTGATGTTTGTTGTTTGTTTTTACTTCTGTAGCATCTTCTCCTCTCCCACCTTGGCCGTTCTGTGTTCCTTGCCTTCATTAACCTCCCTCTGGAGACACTGCCCTGGTGGCCGAGGTCCTGCTGTGCCAAGACACCTGTTTTCCTTTCTCCTTCCTCTATGGACTATGCATTCCTGCTGCCTTGGATCTCGGGGTGACTATATCGTCCTTTCCTCTGGCTCAGTGGCTATTGCCCTCCTTCTGGCTTTCTTGCTGTACCTCAGGTTTCAGTTGTGTGGGAATAGAAGGGCTTAAAATCCCCAATAATGGCCTTATCTTCGAGAAGGGCTCAGAGCACTTAAAGCAGATGGGGTGGAACAGCAGGGAGTGTAATTTGGGGGATTTCCTTGCCTGCTTTAAAACACGGACCTTTAAGGTATCCAGAGGAGCACTTCTGGTGCTTATAGGGCATTTTTTTTGTCCCCCCAGGGTACAGGACAGTGGATGCTCTGCTCCAGCGCATGTTCGAGGCAGAGATACCCCTGGAGGACGAAGGCCCTTCCTTTGAAGAGATCCTGAACTTGTCCCCCACCTCGGCCGTTCCCAGGAGCCCGAGTTCCGAGAGTGCGGCGTGAGGGCGCATCAGGGAATGGAGCCGATTCCCGGCTGTCCAGGTGTTCCCTGGCTGCTCCCATGCATGGGGTCCGGGTTACGAAGTGGGAACAAACAGCTTTGTCCTGTAAAGGAGCTTTATCTCATGTAAAGTCTCGTATAAACGTCTGGAACGCGGGGGAGTCGGAGTGTCCGGCTGTGCCCAGAGAGGGACGGTGCCGTGGGCAGTATGTTATGGAATAACTACTTCTTGTAACTGGAATTGTATCGCAGCACTTTTTATACGCAGCTCTGGACCAGTGTATGCTGAATGAAGCCGCTCTTTAGCACAATAAATTCAGCAGTTTGGAAAAACGCCGGAATACCTCCGAGTTAATGATGGGAGAGGGTTGCGGCTGCTCCATGATAACGAGCAGGGCCGTGAGGTGGGAAATGAGGAGCGGGGGAGAGGAGTGGGGGCTGCTCCCGCCCTCAGGGCGCCGCGTGCGCTGCCCGGCCTTTCCCGATTCCTTCCCAATTCCTCCTCTCAGCCCTCCTTTTCCCTTGGGGATGCGCCCAGGGCGCCGTCCAGCGGCCGCGGCGGGAACTGCGCCCGCGGGCGGCGGGGTTTCTTCGGTGATTGACGGAGCCGGCGGCCAATGGGAATGCAGCGCGGCCCGAGGGCTGGCCAATGGGGAG
>VYXF01005300.1:82651-98821 GCA_013397295.1 Polioptila caerulea | reverse complement strand
GCTTCTCCCTGCAGGAATTACGAAGCTCAGATCCGGAATTACCGAGGGCCCGACCCGCTGGAGCCATGGGACAGGTGAGTGTTGCCCCATCCCTGCCCAGGAGTTGTCCCTTCCCTGCCCCATCCCCGGTTCGGGTGTTGCCCCATCCCTAGCCCGCTGTTGCCCCTTCCCTGCCCTATCCGTGCCCAGGAGTTGCCCCTTCCCTGGGCCGGAGCTGACTCGGGAATGGTTCCAGGTACCTGCAGTGGGCAGAGGGATGTCTCCCTCTCCAAGAGAAGCAGGCCCGCTGGCCCGGGCTCCTGGAGGAGCTGGTGAAGGTGTTCGTGGGCGACAGGAGGTACCATCAGGATCCGCGGTTTGTGAGCTACTGCGTCAAGCTGGTGGGTACAGCCGCGGCTGTCTGGGAATTGAGTTATCCTAATGGATTCACGTCGCAGTTCTGGGACGGCAAAGAGCTTTGGGAGGAGCAGGAGGCCTCAGCAATTCTGATCCTCTGCAGAACAGGGGGATCAGAAAAAAAGCAAGAGTGTGATTTTTTTAAAGCTGTGTAGCTTGGAGAGATTTGCCTTAACTTCTCTTATCCTTAGAAAATCATACTTTCCTATTATGATAACTAAGAAATTCTAATGATTTTTATTTTGTCTGCATCTCCCTTGGATGTCTTTGAAAGTGCTGATGGCTTTGTGCGTTTGCGTTGTGCAGGCAGAGTTCATCTCTTCCCCTTGCCAGTACTTTGAGTACCTGCACGGGCAGGGAATCGGAGCCAAGACCTCGGATTTCTACCTGGCCTGGGCTCAGCTGCTGCTGAAGGAAGGCAACGTGCAGGGAGCAGGAGCTGTGCTCCAAAAAGGGCTCTTCAACCAGGCACAGCCCCGAGAGAGCCTGCAGCAGCTCCACTGGTAACTCTGGGGCCTCTTCACTCATTTACTCAGGACTCAGTGCTCCTAATTACTCATAATTAACCATGGGTAGTGTATGATTGATTTTTTTTTTTTTTTCCTGTCTGCTTATTTTTGGTAAAGGGAGGTTTAAACTTAACAATGTTTCTTTACTTCACTGTTGAATATTTATTAGGTGTTTTGGGATGTATGTTAAAAAAATATATCCCAGAGTGAAGCAAATCCTTGAGCTGAGTCTTGGAGTTAAGCGTTTAATTCTGGGAAGCTGAATGCAAAAAACCAAAAGTAAAATGTAATGTAAAACGTTAACCAAATACCCAGTTCTGTTCTTCTGCTGCCTCTTGAAGGCTTTTTTAGTTTTGCAGCTGTGGAGATGGCCATATAGAGTAAAAATCATGCTTTTCAGTGTTACATTTCATGGCATGATTGTACAAGGAAATCAAAGAGTGGGAGGTGGAGAAGGGTGAGGGACAGGTGATTTCATGCTAATAATTGAGATGTTTTGTTGTTGGGTTTTTTTTTTTTTTTGCAATTTAGCTCCCTGCAGAGTTATGATCCTCGGAATCCTCCTTTGCAAGGTGAGGCTGAAGAGTCCTGTTTGATCTGTACCTCCACTAAATGAATTTTTTACCTCAATGAGTGAGTTTTGTCCCTGAAGAAAACAACTCCCCTGTAAAAATCACTTTATTCTCCCTCTCTACACGAAAAATTCTTAAGGACAGTGTATTCAAAACAAGTTATTAATTTTCCAGTGCTTCAGGTTAATCAAAATTCACAATGGAGCAAGCAATTTTTTTTATTAATGAGTAGAAAATACTTAAATTATATTTTCTGATCCAGATGCTGCTGTTGTAAAACCACTTCAGACGTCCCATGCTGCAAATCAAATGGCTCCTCCAAAAGGTGTTTCAAGTCCTAATCCCTGCAAAAATCAGGTAAATGATGAATTATTTGGGAAAGATGTTTCATGTAGAATTTAGGTTGGTGAGCTTGGCTGAATAAGGGTAGAGTGACTGCATCTGGTGTATCTCAGAACTGATATTGAGATGTTATTGCTGCTGTTTTCCTGCTGCAAGCATCACATCTCCACAGGAATGTCTCATCTGGGAAGCACTGGGAGACACTCGGTGGCCTGACACACTCCCAGAATCACAGGAATAATATTAGCAGTGGATTCTGTGCCTGCTGTGCTGCTTGAATTTCGTTTTATTTTATTTTTTGGTGTTTTATTCCCCTCCTTTAGGGTCTAGATGCTGCCGATTCTCAATCCTGTGCTGCTGGAAAAGAAGTGTAAGTGGCTGGGTGGTCCTTTCAAAGCCCCGCTGTGGGAAAACGCGCTCTCTCCTTGGATAAATCCCCCAGGCCTGGCCTTTTCCTCTCTTTCCCTGCCAGGAACTACGTGACCTACATCTCCAAGTCCGAGGTTGTGCCGAAGCCGCTGTCGGGCGCCGCGGGGTGCGAGCAGGTCCCGATGTACGACAAGAACCTGCTCCTGTGCGAGGGCTCCGAGCTCTCCTTCGAGGAGCTGAGAGCCAAGAGATACTTCAGGAAATACGAGCTCCTCAGGAGGCAGCAGGCACTGGGTATCCTCCTTCTCCCAGCTCCCCAAGTGGCTGTTTCCTGGTTAAGCCCATCCCTTGGGCTCCACTTTCCAATGCCACATTAGTGGGGTCTCTCCTGAGGGGACAGGAGGCACAGCTGAGCCATCAGGATGTCATCCAGACCATACATATTCCTTTAATATCATTGTTTCTTCCTTAGAGGAGGAGAAGAAAGACTCCATGAGGAAAAAGGAGTCGGCAGTCCTGGAACTCCAAGCCCTGCAGCAGAAGCTGGACCAGCTCACCCAGCTCTCCAGAAGCCTGGAGGAAACAAGACTGGTACCAGCAGCTGAGCCAAACCAGAGAGTGGTGAGTGGCTTCTGGGATGGACAGGAATACTCTGCCTGGGCTTATCCTGCAATATCCAGCCATGCTGTAGGAACCAGGGTTGGTTGTTAACCCAGCCTGGAGGCTGAGACTGCAATATCAGTGTAGAAACCTGGCACAACTTGCAGCACCCAGATTTTAAAGGATCTTGCTTCTCCACAATTTAGCTTGAGATGCAGCTAGAAGTTCTCTTGGGTTCTGGGCACGTGGAACTAACAGGAGAAATGGGAATGGCTGTACTTGGAGGGGGAAACCTAAAGGTTCTGTTATATTCTGGTCACATGGAGCTGGTAGAAAAATGGGAATGGCTGCATTTGGGGGGAATTTGGGTGTCACAGAACATTTCTCACCCCTAAAGGTGCCCCCACCTGTGAGGCCCAGCACATCTCACATCCCAGGGAACTGGATGGCACCTGCTCCAGGGCTGGATGTGCCAAAGTGCCAAGCTCTGGTACCTGAGCAGCCCCAATTCCAGGCGCAGCCAGCGAAGCCCCTCAGCGACCACATCCCAGCCACCTCCCCCTGGGAAGCACCAGAGGAGAAGGACCCAGCTGGAGCTCAGGCAGAGCTTGGGGAGCTCCAGAACAGTTTGCTGCACCCTCCCTTCAGTGCTGCTCCAGCTCAGGAGCGGGCTCGGCCTGGCCTGGCTCTGCCTCGGAGCGTGGGAGAACTGTGAGTGTGAACGGGCTCCTCCTCTGCAGTTTGTGTCCACACTGAGAATCAGCTAAAAATAAGCCTTTCTTCCCCTTCTGAAAAGAAACCCCTGACCTGAAACCCCTATTTATTAAATGTAGGTCCTTTATTAAAACTTGATTTATTTATTTATTAAATTTATTTATTAAAATCTTGGTCCTCATGGCCACATTTAATTCCTTTTACCCTGTGGTCTAATTGCAGTAAGGAAATTTGGTGTGTAATGCCTGGCTGGGCCTGGCATGCCTGGAATAAACCCCAGAAAGTGCTTTGCTCCTGCAGATCCCACTCCAAAGTCTCCAGAGAAAGATAAAAAGTGCTGGTATTTCTCTCCTGCACTTTTGCTTGTGGGACTTGGCCACAAAATGGGGGTGCAGAGGGAGAAATCCAGGCTGGTGAAGCAAAGGTGGCTCAGTGGGCTTAGCCAAGGTGGGAACAGTTATTCACTCATATTCTGGAATTCCTTGGAGGCAAACTGTGTCCAAGGGGAGCTTTTAATGCATTTTAACCTTTTAAAAGGACTCTGCTGCCTCCCAGCTCATTGGCAGCTGTTTGAGAAACTTTTTCCAGAGTGATCTTTATTAAAGGACCCCTCACTACATTGAAATAGGGATTAAAATGGGATTTAAATAGATTTTACTCCAAGGTAATGTTGTGACTCTTTCTTCTGAAGGTCCCCTAACAAGGGATCCACTGGATCAACTCCTGCTGTGGGTGTAAAGGAAGGTAAGGCACCTTTGCACGGAGACTGATGCCACTGGTGTGGCTGTTCCCAGCTGGGAATAATTAACTGCATGTGGACACCAGTTCCAGCCCTGGCAAAGCTTCTTGACTTCCCAACCTCCATCCCTGCCTGTCTGTGCAGGGTCTCCATCCCTTCCATGGAATGTGGATGCAGTCTCTGTTCCAGCATTCTGAGCAGTTCCTTTTGGAGCGAGGTTGGGAATCGCTCTTTGTCCTCACTGGCTTCCTGCTTCACTTTGTGTTGGGACAGAGCATTCCTGGGAATGGCAGATGGATTCCTGGAAGCCACCCAGTTGTCCCAGGTCCCTCTTGCTCTCCAGGGCAGCCTCCCTTGGGAATGTGCCACACAAATCTCTGAACAAGCCAAAATTTCTCCCCAAATTCTGCGGCGCTGCTGCTCCTTTTGTTTACTTCCCTCACTAACATTTTGCTGGAATGCTCATAAACAATCCCAGGCTCCTTCAGGAATGATCTTGCTGTTGTGTTTTCCAGCCTCCAGAGCTGGGAATTGCTCCTTTGCCTGCGGAAATGCTTCCCAAGCCACCCCCAACACCTCACTGGGAGGAGCAATGGGGACGACAACGCCCTTCAAGGTGCAGCCATCACCCACGGTCCACACAAAGGAAGCCTTGGGTAAGGTCTGGAATAAAGTTTTCTTTTCCCCCTTCCCCTTGAGTCCATGGGATCTTCCCTGGAAATGTTAGTGGAGCCTTTTCTAGCCAAGGGAGCTCTTCAGGGATAGGCATGTGCAGAGGAAAGAGGAAAATAACATTAAATCATTAGTTGTTGGGATTGTTTGGGTGACCCCAAACTTCTGACCAGAAACTGATGTTTCAACAGCATCCCAGCAACCACATCCCATCAATTCCTGGATAAATCACTGCCAGGCTTCTTTGGGAGTGTGTTGTCTGAGCTTCTTCAGGGAATCCTGTTTGAGACGACCTAAACCACATTAATTTGGAAGTTCACACTCAGCTCTTCTTGATGCTGAGCTGAATAAAAATGAAAAAACAAACCCCAAAAGCCTGGGGCATTCATTAGTCCTACAAACATCTAAGTTTTCCAAATATCTGAGAAATTAAAGGAGAATTTGCTTTCTTAGGAAACTTTGAATCTCCCCTTGGATTGGGAATATAAAGGGCCATGATCAAGAATGTGTTGGCCAAATTGGCTCTTCCTGTGCCTGATCAGTTGTCTGAGGTTTTTAAATGCAAGAAGGAGGAATAATTGGTTATTGACTGCTGATAAATTATAAGAATATTACTAATTAGCATTTAAGGCTGTTAGAGTTAATTGGCACTTGATTTGGCTGCCACACAATGGAAGAACCTCTGAAAAATTATTTTTCTGGGAATGTTATTCCTTTATTATTTATTCCTTTATTATTTCTTTCTTTCTTTCTTAGGTGTTCTCATGGATATGTTTCAAACACCCTTCTTACCTGAGCCATCTCACCTGGAAGACAGTGAGGAACAATTCGAAGCCTTTTGCAGGAAAAGTGGTGTGTGCTCTTTATTCTCCCAGTCCATGGAATTGCATCCTTTACTTCCCATTGACACCTCCCATCAGTCCCTGCTGTAAGAGTTGAGCCAGTCTGAAACTCAGGGGCTTTGTAAGAGCGAGCAGAAAGAGATGTCACATCTGGGGTTGGGCTGGAAAAATCTTCTTTCCAAGAGTTTGCAGGAAAGGTGATTGGAGTGGGAATTCTGCAGGTGCAGCTGGATGGAGCCCTGAGCATCACGTGCCTGGAGAGGGGGGAATGTGGCTGTGTAAATAATCTTTATTGGGTGAAGATAACAGGGGTTATCTTTGCTTTTCAGAGCCTGGTGGATGTTTGAAAACCAACATTGTTGTCCCTGTCACTCCTGCATTTGCCATCTTTGAGGATGAGGAGGAGAAGGAGAACGGCGGGTAAGGAGGGGAAAAGGAGCAGCTGAGCTCAGCTCCTTAAAAATCATGGAAAAAATCGATCCCATTCCATGGGACTTTGCTGTGGCTGTGCCAGGACTGGCTCGGATACAACTGGTGGCAGCTGCCTGGAGTGGCATGAGAAAAGCAGGAGTTGGTGCTCTGGGATTGCACAACTTCCCTGTTTGGACAGTGCTTGGGAGGCTTCATTCTCTGGAGAATTTGGGGATAACTCTGAGCTGCAAATGGGGCTCTTGAAATAAAACTAAAAGTTCAAGTTAAAACAAACCAAACTTTGTTGTCACCCGTGTGCTGGAAAAGCTCCTGGGGAAAAGCTGTTCTAAACTTTCTGGATCATTTTTCAGGATCTCCCAGCACAAGAACAAACGAGAAGAGCCCAGAACTTTTGGAGAACACCCCTTGACCAACTGTGCAGCAGATGTGAGTGGTGATCCTGCAGGGATTAGCCTTGGAAGTGGGTTATGCACTTAGGAGGGCTGCCAGAGTGGTTGGATTCACTTCTGCTCTATCCCAATCCCATAATATTCCTAGGAATGAGGCCTAGCTGAAGGCTGGATACCTTTTCCCATTTCCTGCCAACAGGACAAGCTTTTTTGATTGTTGATTGACATAAAACTGATGGAGAACTCCACCTCTCAATTGGGTGGAGCTGGCATCAGTTTGGGGAAAGAAGAGACATTTCATCTTCTAGCAGCCACCTCGCAGCTTCCATGGCCAAGGAGATGGATAAAACTTGGATAGAAGAGATCCCTTCCCATGGGATTGGCTCTTCCAGGCTCTCAGCAATTCCTGGTGGTCTGGCATTTTGCTGTGGCTTTGACTATTACCAACATTCAGACCCAGTCTAAAACTAGGGAAACAAGGGATTTTGTGAATATTTCAGGATAATTTTGATGGTTTAATTTTAAGCTTTGATTATTTTTTGTTTCCTGCCTAGGAAGAAACAGGGGCCACGGAATTCCTGCGGGATGATTACACGGTGTGGAATGGCCCCTGCAGCAACAAAGCCTTGGCTCCCAGTCCAGACAACACCAGGGATTTTGCCCGAGCTGCCCAGCTCATGTCCACACCCTTTAACTACCTGGCAGCTCCTTCCCAGCCCCCTTTGGAGGACAGAGGTAAAATAAGGAATATTTTGGGTGGAAAACATTGAATTTGGTCCCTCACGACTCCATTTCTGCCCAAATCCCACCCAGGTGTGGCTCCCACTGCTGCCACTCCCGAGTCCACATTCCCTGTGGAACAGCAGCTCATCAGCTCTCCAAGGACTTTTAATTGGGATAAGAGGAAGTGGTGAGGGACAAGAGAGGCTTTGTGTGTCCAACTGCTGCTGTGAACCATTCCAAGGAATTTGGAATATCCAAACATTGGCTGAATCCCATCTGGGAGCACCTTTATGTTGCTCTGCCCCTTTTAAGTCTTGGATCTGCCCCCTGGAGAAATCCAGCTGTTCTTTTAACTTGGATATTTTCTCCCCAAATTTGGGGCTTTGATGAGTTCTGGTTTTTGTGGCAGCAGCTTTCAGAGCTGCTGGGTGAGGATACTCCAAATATTCCTGCCTTTGGGGAAACAAACATTGATTTGCTCTTGTTCTTGCTCCCTTTGTTCAGCCTGTAAGGAAAATTTGCCCCAAATGGATTTGGAGTTCTCTGGAGAACTGCACAGGCAGCCAAAGCCCAAGAAGTTAAGGTAAGCTTCTCCAATGCAAGTTTTCCAAGGTTTTCCACTGTATCAGCCTGGCTCTGCCCAACACTCATCCCAGTATTCTGGGAGTAAATGGACCTGGGCTTGGTGACCATGCCCCAAAAACCCTTCCAAGATTTAAATTTTGGCCCATCGAAATTAAAAATTAACTGGCCAAAAATCCAGAGTTTTCTTCTCTTGGTGAACTTGAGCATTATTAGGGAATGGGTAAAGCGACTTGACCAAATCTAATTTTCCTAAGAAAATTCCATTTTATTCACCTCCACGTTGGCCATGGTGGCATTTGATGCTTTTTTGCTCCCTGAAGGTGTCAAACCACCAAGGTAGGAGGTTAGTAATATAATACTATTGTAACATTATTGACAAAAATATTTTGTTTAAATCCATAGCCCTGTTCTTGAACACGTCCCAGAACAGAGAGGGCTTCATGGTAACACCCTGAAACAAGGCACTGGAATCCAGGGAATTGCTGCAGCTGCTTCCCAACGACTGCATGAGCAGACAGCTCAAAGCAGAACTGGACATTCCTCCTCCCTTGGGGTGGATAGAACTTCCCAGGAGAGGCTGTGTGGAGCTGGGCAGGACAGCATAGCCCAGAGCGGGAGACCTGCAGGTACACAGCATTCCCTGGTTTTCTTCCCTGGATTCCAAGGGCAGTGCTTTGTGCAGTGGAGGGAGCAATTCCATAATTCCTGCAAGGGGGTCACTGCTCACCTGTGAGGGATGTGAGGGAGGATGAGTGTGGGTTGTTCCTGAATTGCACACTGCCATGGACACTCCAGAGTGCAGGAATACTTGGAATCCTGACAGCTTCTGGGCTCACTGAGGCTCAAACACTTTGGGAAACTCAGGATTTCTGGGCGGGTGCAAAAGCTGGAGTATCAAAATCAAGGAATACCTTCCATATCTTTATCACTCCTGAGGTTTTTGGTTTATTATTTTCTTTAAATTAGTGATGCTCATTCAAGCCCAAGCTTGTGTTACCTCCTTGGAATGACACCCAGAGCTTAAACACTTCCCTTTTTTCCATGAAGTCCTTGTTGAGAACCCTTGGGACAAGGAATTAATCAGCAAATTCTTGTCGGAGCTTCCCAAGCCGCTCCACACCTACGCCAACTACTTTGAGTGGAAATCTCCTCTTCCATTCATCAAACTGAAGGCTGAACTCTCACTGGGTAAGAGCTCCTTCAAACTTAGCATTGCCAAGCATTTCTTGAAGCTTTTTCTAAGAAAACCTCTTGGAAGTATGTGGGAATTCAGCTTCCTTGTGTTTCTATCTCCAGATTATTTCAGCCTCGGGTTGGGAATTAGGCCTGGGGTTGGTTTGTTTGTCTTTTGTAGCATGAGCCTTTTGGATGAGGCACTTTTCCCAGTTTTCCCTGTAAACTGGGCCACAGCTCTGCAGCTTTGTGTGGAACAGCAGCGGGCCCATGTCAACAAAAGCTGTAGGACAGGGATTGCAACATCCCTGTGGGACTTAAACATTAGTGTTTACTTTTCAGGGCATGCCCTTTGGAATTTGACTGCTTCCAGGGGGTCAGGCAAAAATAGAAACACCGGGGTCGAGTGTGTGGCACGTCCAGCACTCCTGCTCTCTCCTGTTCCTAGCAGGAGGAGATTTGTAGGGAAAGACTTGATTAAATAATTCATATGGGCTGGTGTTTTTCTCTTTTTTCTTTCTCCTGTTTTTCCTCTGTGGAGCTGGCAAGCAGGATTTAATGTCAATCTTTTAAAGGTTCCAGCTCATTCCATGTGGACTGCTTGGTTGGAGAAGGAGCTTTTGCCCAAGTCTATCAAGCTTCCATCCTGGATGCCAGTAACCCTCGGAATAATCAGAAAGTGATATTCAAGGTCAGTGGTGTTGGGCCACAGCAGCTCTCCTGGAATAATTCTGGAGCCTGACCCTCCCCCTGGGTGGATTCACACACATCCTTGGCCTTTCCACATCAGATCTGCCTCTGTGACCTTTTTGTGGACCTTCTCTCCAACATTTAGTCCTTCAGGAAAAACTAAAGCCCCTCTTTAGCCCCTGAAGTGAAACTTTTCCAGGACAGAAAGGTGATTTATGCTTTCTTTGGAGCATCAGGAATTCACAAGGAGTGTGTGGAATTGTGGCATGGGATTTAAGTCTTGATTTGAGAGGATTAATCATGGAGTTTATCAACTGAGATTAATTACTCTGAGAGTGGGGAGGCCCTGGCACAGGCTGCACAGAGAAGCTGTGGCTGCCCCTGGATCCCTGGAAGTGAACAAGGCCCGGCTGGATGGGGCTTGGAGCACTCTGGGATAGTGGAAAGTGTCTTATGGCAGGGGATGGAAGATGGAACTGGATCATCTTTCAGTTCCCTCCCAAACCAAACCATTCTGGGATAAGTTCAAGAAGGAAGATGCCTGACCTGCCATCAAAAACCAACAACAAAACCCAACCTGAGAGGAACTCCAGCTGTTACTGCCCTCACGTTTCCCCAGGAAATCCTCTTCTTTCTTCCAGGTCCAGAAACCTGCCAACCCTTGGGAGTTCTACATTGCAACCCAGCTGCTGGAGAGGCTGAGCCCCAGCGTGCGCCACCTCTACATCCACTTCTATTCCGCCCATTTCTTCCCCAACGGCAGCATTTTGGTGGGGGAGCTCCACAACTACGGAACGCTGCTCGTGAGTGCCAGCAGCTTCTGCTCTGGAGCATCTCTGCTCCACTTGGTTTGCCTTCTTTGGGAATATGGCTGTTCCTTAATCCATGCTGTGTGTCCCTGGCTTTCAGAACGCCGTCAACATTTACAAGAAGCTCCCAGAGAAGGTGATGCCCCAAGCCCTTGTCATCTACTTTGCCGTCAAAATCCTTCACATGGTGGAGGAGTTGCACAGCTGCAAAATCATCCACGGGGACATCAAACCTGACAATTTCATCCTGGGAGAAAGGCAAGTGTCTCCTGTTGTCGCCAGACGTCACCATAAGGGAGCCTGGAGACACTGAGGGGGTTGTTTCTTGTCGTGGTTGAAGGTTCCTGGACAACGACACGTGTGACATCGACGGGCTCTGCCACGGCCTGACCCTCATTGACCTGGGCCAGAGCATCGACATGAAGCTCTTCCCTGAGGGAACAGCCTTCACTGCCAGGTGTGAAACATCTGGATTCCAGTGTGTGGAAATGCTGACAAACAAACCATGGAACTACCAGGTAAGGGAGGGCCTGGAATCTTGGAGCTTCCCGCACACCGAACAATTGGACCCTACCAGAGTTGTAGCCTCTGGCAGAGCCTTTCCCCCTCCACGGGGTGTTTCCAGCTCGTTTTTATGGCTCTGGCTGTGTTTTTGACACAAAACTGGTGTGGTTTTGGTTTAGACAGACTACTTTGGGATCGCAGGCACCGTGTACTGCCTGCTCTTCGGGAACTACATGCGCCTCAAGAATGACAATGGGGTCTGGAAGCCTGAGGGAACCTTCAGGAGGTGGGTCCAAAACATTCCCCAAATCTTTGCCCAGATTTCCTAGAAACCCACATCAGTACCACAACGCTCTGAGGTCAGGTTCTGTCCCTGCTGTTCTGACTGGGAGCAGAGTAAAAAAATCAGTATTTTAACAGCTGAATTTAGGGCTTTTTTGATGCTTTTTTTTTTTTTTTTTGTCCCTTTTTGCAGGCTTGCCAACGCTGAGCTGTGGAAAGAGTTCTTTGAGAGCTTGCTGAACATTCCCAGCTGCTGTAACCTGCCTTCCCTCGGAGTGCTGCGCCAGAAGCTCAAGGATTTATTTTGCAGGTCCTACGCGAAGGAAATCAAGTTCCTTCGGAACAGACTCGTTGTGTTGCTCATCGAGCACAAACGCTCACGGAAATAAGGGTTGAGTTTGCACAGTTTCCAAGGACTTGAGGTTTTATGGATGTGGAATCTTTTTGTAATAACTTGGTTTTAAATAATAAATGGGTTTGGGGTTGGCTTCAGCAATGATGGCTTGCATCTTTCTGTGCTTTTTTTTGAGGGAAAAATATGCTAAATTGAGTTGGTAATTGGTTTGGGAGGCAATCAATGGGTGTGCTTGGATTGGGCTCTTCCTGCTCTACCTGTCCTTAGGAATTTCTAGGATGGAGGAAATGGAGGTTTGCAGGTCAGATTTAAGTTGGACAGGACTGAACCCACCCTTGGCACCTCCAGTTCTGACCTCCCCCCACATCATTACTCAAGCTCAGGGGAAGCCCAGAAGACAAATGTTGCTTGTTTGCCTGTAATGGCAGAATTCTGGGGAAAAGTTGTTCCTTTAAAAGCAGTATTTTAGCAGCACCCCAACCCCCCTTAGGGAGGAGAGGAAATGAATTTGGTTTTTGCATTTCCCCACAGGAGGGAGACAACAACCTTTCCTAATCAGGGGTGTTTTTCCTCCGCCTAAATTTTTCAGCTGAAAAACCAGGGTGAGCCTGGGCAGCTGGTACAGCCTGGGATAGTCAGGAAGAGCTGGGATGCTGGGACATGTTGGTTCTCCTGTGGTTTGCTGTTCTCCCTGCAGCTGGGGCTCCTCTCCCTGCCCTCATGGCAGAACCTCTCGTATTCCCCTTTGGAAGCAGCCTGCTTCCCGTGGCACATGGAAAAGCCTCGGGCTTTGGTCCGAAGCAGCTGGTTCCTGACTCAGCTGGAACGAGTTGCACCAAGAGGCAGATCAGCTGGAGCAACCTCGGAGCTGGTGGAAACATAAACATTGGATGCTGGGGTGACTTTTTTTTCTGTTCCCTTTCTCCCCTTAGATGCATTTTTTTACAAGCTGAGCTGGAGCCAGCTGTTCTCTGGCCAGGCCAAAATCTCTGCCAGGCTTAAGTTTTTAGATCTATATTGTAAATGATATATTTTTAGTTCCTCATATAATGCAGAGGGATATGTGGAGGAGCACTTTTCAGAGCATTATGAGCACGATGGAGCTTTTAGCTGCAGCTTTGCCCTTAATAAATGCTGTTATTTTACATTAAACACCCTTAAAAACAGCCACCTGCTCCTGCCCCAGTTCCCACCATCATCCCATGGGAAACAGGGAGGAGAAAGGTTAAAACCACCCCCTGAGGGGTAAAAATGGATCCGTGGAGTGAGAAGGCGGGGTGGAGGTTCTGCTGTTGTACTTGATTTAAACCAAGCTGTTTAAAAAAAACCAAGAGTTTCTTAAAAGAACCAAGCCCAGCCCCCAGCTGGCAGGGCGATATTTCCTCACCGGCATGCGCCGGCTCCACGCTGCTGAAGATCTCGAGGTATCCCCGGAGTTGCCCTTTAGAGATAACTCATCTTGGGGCCTCCACCACCCACACTGAGAGGAGAGATTTCCTGGCGCGTGGGTGGGCGGCTTTGCCTTTTCTTCTGCAGAAAACCCAGAATTTTTACTCATTTTTCACCCTCTGCCATTGAGCTGGGGACCCCCCTGGGTTCTGGGGCTCTCTCCCAGCTCCTCCATCCCTTGCTAGTTGTGGCCCATCACCACCCAGCCCTGGCCAAGCGCCTTCTGCTGCCATCTCCCTGCAATTCCTGGACAAATTTCTTAATAATGGCTTTGAAGGCACTAACAAGGATGAAGTGTGAGGTTGTTGAAAGCTGCAGCCAGGCACACGCTAACAAAGCCGCAGTCCTGGTCCCCCTCCTTGGCACTGTCACTCGTCCCATTAGGAACAATAAATAAATATACATTAACAGGTCCCAAATTCACTGGTGGCAGCAGGAAGTCCAAGTGCCACCCCCTACCCAGCCCAGGGACCACTCAGGTCACAATGGGACCACTCTTGTCGCTTGATTCATCATCGTGTCACTGTCACCGCTGTGGATGTGTGGGGAGTGGTGACATCCTCCAGACAGGGTTTGGGGGTTTCTTTACCTAAAATATACATACATTTAACAAAACCCACCTGTTCTTATCTCTATCCAACCTTTGCTGTCCAAGCACCCCCAGGCAGATGACACACGGTATGATTTTGGGCTGGTGTTTGAAATCGGAAGCGCCGTAAAGGTCATGCACCAAGCCTGGCTCAGACAAAGCCTTGTGCTTGAGGCTGAAACCTGATTTTATCTGGCAGCAGAGTGAAGTAACGTTTATCACGATGGTTGGAGGAGAAGGAGAACGAGGTGTCATTTTTTCCATTGGTGCTTTGCTCAGATCAGACTGGGTTTGGTGGGCACCTGCTGGGCGGGGAGGAGGGGTTGGGGGTGCTTTCCCCTGGGGGTTTTCATGGCACTGTGAGGAGACTGTTCCCTCCAGCCAGGCCCCATCTCCTTTGCTCCAACCTCCTCCCTGCCCACTTCCCAGTGCCAGGGACAACCTGCTGGGATTGGACTGGCCTCCATGATCTGGGAGGTCTTTTCCAGCCTAAGCAATTCTGTGATGGCGCAGAAGGAAGGCTGGGTGGGAGATACCACTGCTGGAATGCTGCAGCAGCATGGGATCCCCACCATCCTCCTCCATCCCTCTCCCTTCTCCCTCCTCATTTCCATATGGGACATGGGAAAGCTCCCTGCACACAGATGCCAGTGGCTGTGTAGGACGGCTGGGATGAGGCATTCCCAAACACCATTCCCAGGAAGCTGGGGATGGATGCTGCAGGGCCTGAGGCAGTGTTGAGGGGCAGGTTTCAACACCCCCCTCTCTCAGTCTGTGCCCATAGTGCTGAAAATGAAGGACCTTTGGGATCGGCTTCGGTGCAAATTCCTCCAAGATGGCTCACAACAAGAGGAACGAGGATAACGTCGAAACGGATTTCTTCCAGGAGGCTGGAGCCGTGATTCACAATGGGAAAATGCATTTTGGTGCCTGTCCTGGCCCTCCAAAAACCCGAGGGCAGGAGGGGAAGGGCCAGCTCAAGGTTGAGTGTTGGAAAGGCCAGGCTGCTCCCCATCCGCTTCCTGCTCACGTGAGCCGCCCACGCAGAAACCAAAATGACCCAGCAGGAGAAAATAGACTCAACGTCTGCTGGCTGCCCCCGTGTCCCTGCAGCCCTGGTGCCTCCAGAGTGTCCCCCCTCGCTCTGCCCCACCACCACAGGACTCTCTGCAGGCCCCAGCCAAGGGGAAAAGCCTCAGGTGGCTCCTGGATCCAACTGAAGCGTGATGGAAGCAGGGCCTCGTGGAGCCCCACCAGCTCTGTGCTGTGGGTACCACTTCTGGAAGGTTGAGAAAAGAGGAACAAGCCTGATTTGCAGCCCTGCTTCTCCCTCACTTTTCTGGTGTGGAAAGGTGATGGCCAGACCTTTGAGCCCTTCCTTTCTGCTTCTTGTCCCTGTTTTCAAATTTTTTCCTAATGTGTCTTCCTAACAAATTTCCTTAATTATTTTTGCCCACTTGAACACCTGCAGACATTTTTCCTTCCCCTCCCATCGGAGTGGCATGGGAACAGAGCTGGAACAGCCAGGGATGCTCCAGCAGTGTGTGGGACCATCCCTGGCTGAGGTGGGGACACTGGGGTTGGGATGGGGGACTTGTGGCCAGCCCGGAATCTGCTCCAGCAGCAGCGCTCAGCCCCTTCAGCGGGTCGGTNGAACACCTGCAGACATTTTTCCTTCCCCTCCCATTGGAGTGGCGTGAATGGGGTGGGAACAGAGCTGGAGCAGCCAGGGATGCTCCAGCAGTGTGTGGGACCATCCCTGGCTGAGGTGGGGACACTGGGGTTGGGATGGGGGACTTGTGGCCAGCCCGGAATCTGCTCCAGCAGCAGCGCTCAGCCCCTTCAGCGGATCGGTGGGGGTCCTTCCTCTCCATAGGGCCTCTTCCACCCCATGGTCCTACCTCCCCAGGGTCCTTCCCCTCTCCATGGTCTTCCTGCCTTTCCAGGGCCCTTCCTCTCCATGGCTGTGTTTCTCCACGGGCTGGAGATGCTGCTGCTGCTGCTCGAGGGATGCACCAGCCCCCAGTGCTGGGCGTGTGTGCACACGCGTGTGCAAGGGGTGCAGCAGGAGGGGCTGTGGGGTGCGGGAGGTGCCCTGCAGCAGGGGTGTGCGTGTGCAAGGCGTGTGTAAAGTGTGTGCGAAGAGTAAGCACGGGGGTGCGACAAGGCGTGCCCGGGGTGTGTAAGGGGTGCGCAGGTGGGGAGCACGCACAGCACACGGGGTGCACACGTGTGTGCGGTGCGAGCGCAGAGCGGGAAGGGTAAAGGTATCGGCACACGGCGCTCGGGGCCGTGTTTGTGTGCGTGTGTAAGGCTGCGCCGTGCCCCGCCGTGTGTTCATCGGGCCGGGCCACGTTCCTGCGTGCGCAAGGCTGGGCGGCGCGTCCGGGCCCTCCAGCGCCGGAGCCCGGGCGTTCCCCGCGGGCGGGGTGGGG
>VYXF01005300.1:26407-56776 GCA_013397295.1 Polioptila caerulea | reverse complement strand
CACTCCTGGTTGTCTTCCTCCCTCCATTTGTCCCTTTGCAGAATCCCTTGGCTCCCCTCCCTGAGGATTCCCCTTCTTGGGAAAAAACCAGGGATAAACTGCCACAGAAAATGGTTAAATTTGGAACCAGAATAAGCAGAATCCAAGCCTTTGGCTCTGGCTCAGTAATCCCTCAACATCTCGCTGCTTTTTATGGAGTAATTCCAAGTGTTTGGTGACAAATTAGGGATCTGCTCTGCCCAGAACCAATGTGGAATGAGCCCTGCTCCAAATTCACGGAGGAAGGGAACACAAAGTGTTTAAAACAGGAATTATTTCCATTGTCTGGAAATAAGATCCACCACAAGCAAAGGAGTTACAAAACCAAGGAAAAGCATCACTCCCAGCCAAGGTCTTTCCCAAATTCCCCATAAAACCACACATTTGCAAACAAGCCTTCGTTACAAAAGTAAATTTATTATGACCTCACGTTTATAGCTCTTTTTTTTTTTTTTTTAATTCCTCATAACAATTTATAAATAACTCCTGGTCGCGGTTGCCACAGCTGGAGGTGAGTCTGGTGCTTGGGAAGGTGCAAAAAGAAGGAGATTTTGGGAAGTTTGGTGGCACTACAGCACCATGGCCTGGGGATTCCCAAGGAGCAGCGGAGCCAGGCGCAGGAGCGCCCGCACGGGCACGTGCAGCCTCCTCAGCTTCAGCAGCAGCTCCGAGAAGTTCCTGCTCCCTAAAAACATCCAAAGCAAAGGAAAAGAGTGTAAGAAGGAGCAAAGATCTGCCCAAAATTGGAGGGAGAAGCTCCAGGGGGCTCTGGAGGTGTCATCCCATGGATCAGTTTGTTGTGTTCTGGTTGGAAAGTGAAGCTCTGTAAGATCTCGAATCTCTTTCAAAAGAGCTCCCAAATCCCAGGAAGAAAGAGAACACGAACACCCAGAAGAGAGGTGTGTAACAGGCAACTGGAATCTTTCGTGCCCAGACACAGGAATTTGTGGCCGGCACAGGATTCCTGGGATAGGCCCCCGATTCCTCAGGGATGTGGTGACATTCCTGCCCCAGCCCTAAGCAAAGAACAGAGCTCCCAAAATTAAGGTCCAGCTGCCTTTCTTTTCCCTAAGTAACCTCAGGACTGGTATATTCCCAGGCTGCTGGAGGGCAAGGAAAAGCTGCCCAGTGAAAGGATCCAGGATTTCCCCAAATCCCAATTCCAGACTCACCTTCCAAGCCTCCAGCTGCCAGCTGCCCCGGTGTGGGCACAGAGTGGTAAATCAGGAAGCACGCCAGCATGCTCAGCTGGGATTCCTCTGGAGCCTGCCCACTCAGGTAGGAATGCAGGGACACGTCCCCTCCGGCTGCAAGGCACAAGGAATACCTTTGGTGACATTTGGGAAGCAGGATTTCCACAGATAAATCCCACTGAAGTCTCCATTCCCCACAGAAGGTGGGCTGGGAGAATGTTTCCTGACCTCCTTCCTTCTGCCATGGCCACCTCGCTGTGGTCACTGCTTGTTTTTGGTCTGGGAAAATTCTCCCTGTGCAAGATGAGGAAGGAATTTTCTCTGGGAAACACCACCTTCCCTGCTAAAAGCCTCTCACCACTCCAGGCAAACACAATTCTCCAGGGAATATTCCAGACCAAACTGAAAACACCCTCCCTTCCTTCATCAGTTTTCCACACTTTTGAGGCAAAAATCAACCGGGCTCAGCAAGGCAAGAACCACAAGAGCAACGGGGGATGGAATTAGATGGGCCTTAAGACCCCTTCCAATCCAAACCATTTCAGCATTCCAGCACTGGTTGGATTGAAATTCCCCCTTACCTTGAAGCCACTGATCCAAGGTGTTATCTATGGTGCACTTCATCACCGGCAGGAATTCCGAGTTCATGAAGAGCCCTCGTGTGGGATTCCTGCTCATCCTCTCCTGGTGGCTCCGGGAACTGAAGAATTCCAGCACCAGCTTCATCTGCCACAGCTCAAAGGTCTCAGACATTTCTCGCCTTTCCAGCCTCCTCACGGCCTGGCAGTGGGGAGAGCGGGAATTGGAGCAGGAATGAAACAGGAAGGAAATTACTCCTCAACCCCTGCCCTCCCTCCTCTGGAAAAGCACATGGAATGGCTACTCTCTGCCCCTCAAAAAGTGGGAAAAAGTGTTATTTCCAACAGGAACAGGAGTTTCCCACCTGGTCGATGGCGATGTACGTGGGCAGCATCTCTGGATTCTCCTGGGTCACGCACTCGTAAAGGATGGAGGAGAAAAGATCCAGGATTTCCTGTTTCTAAGGAAAGACAGGGGTCAGGCCCAATTTATTCCAGGTTCCTGCCTCCACTGAAGTTAATCCATGGAGTGGCATCACAGGAATTTGGGATAACTAATGATACCACTTGACTTCTTCCTTGGGATAATTAAGCTGGGTTTTATGTCCTTTCTTAAATAATTTTAAAAGAAATTCCATGTAAAAACACCTTCTGTGACTCCCCCTAAATGCTTAAGGGCTCTCTGGATTTGTTAAACACATTCCTCAAGGAATGGGACAAAAAAACCCCAGTATCAAACCAACAGGAATCAGAGGATCACGCGTGTATTACAAAACATCCTGCAGGATATTCCCTGTTCCTGCTGACTGAAGGGCTAATTCTGCTCAAGAATTTAAAGCAGGTTTTCCCTACATTTTATCCATGCAGTAAGTGTTGGTCCACACCAACACTTCCTACCTGGCCCATGTTCACAGTCGGTTTGCAAAAATAATCAGCGAAGGAAAAGAGAGCGGGATCGGAAGTGAAAGCGGAAATTGCTTCTGGCTGGAAAAAAAAAGGGATTAAAACACATTTGTAAAATGAACTTTCAGGATTTGTGCACAAAGGTAACAAAAGCTGATTTCCAAAGTGTCCAGAACACAAGAGAGAAAACTGGAAACCAACACCAAAGGCTGGAATCCATTTCTGAAGGTTGGACTCAGTGATCTAAAAGTCAGACTCAAGGCTAGACTAGATGATCTAAAGGTCAGACTCAGTGACCTAAAACTTGCATTCAATGATCTAAAGGCTGGACTCAATCTAAAAGTTGGATTCCATGATCTGAAGGTTGGACTCCATGACCTGAAGGTTGGAGTCTTAAGATCTAAAATGTGGATTCAATGACCCAAAGGTTGGACTCCATGACCCTGGAGGGCTTTTCCACCTTCAGTGATTCCACGATCAAGCACTTCATGGGCAGGACGTGTCCAACACTTGTGTCTGCCCATGGCAGATGCACCTACACGTGGCTGTCCCGTGAAAGCCCCCAGAATCCTGTCCCTCAGCAGCAGCATTCCTGGCAGGAATCATCCTGGGAGCGGTACCTTGAACGCCCGCGCCTCGGAGTTGCGGTGTGTGACCGTCTGTGCCAGGAGGCTGCGCCAGCCCATGGGATCCTCCTTGTAGGAGAGCTGCCCAGCTCGGAGCTTCACGTACAGGATGCCACCCTTAGAAAGGATCGACCTGGAACGGCACCACGTGGCCAATTGGTTCAAACAGAGGAAATTCAGGCTGGATATTGGGAAGGAATTCTTCCCAGCGAGGGTGGGGAGGCCCTGGCACAGGTTGCCCAGAGAAGCTGTGGCTGCCCAATCTCTGGAAGTGTCCAAGGCCAGGATGGATGGGGCTTGGAGCAAGCTGGGATAGTAGAAGGTGACTCTGCCCATGGCAGGGGGTAACTGGGTGATCCTTAAATCCCTTCCAACCCAAAGCATGCAGTACTAATGCACTGTGCTTAATTTAATCCTTCCAGTTGACAAGAGGGCAATCAATGACTGGACTCATTATCTTGGGGGTCTTTTCCAACTTAAATGATTCTGGGATTGATTAATGGCAAGTAAATGACTTGAAAGCACCACATTACTGAGCGAAGATGCAGCTGGTTTCTCCCAACCCTCACTGGGGAGTGCAAAGATGAGAATGATTCCCTTCCCCCCCCAGATCCTGAGTTCCGGTAAAATCTCTGGTTCCCACAGCTGCCCCGAACGTTTCGAGCGTGTCACGAGGGCAGGTGGCACTTTGTGACACGGCGTGACAGGAGAAAAAGCATTTCACAGGGCAGGAACAGTCCCCAACAGTCTGGGAAACGTGACATCACCACCACTCAAAACCAAACCAAAACCATGAGTTGTAGCTCCCACTGCCAGCCTCTGAGGTTTTTACCATCAGGTTTTCCCCGACCCTGTTTTTTTGCATGAATTATTCACCTCAATGGGTGAAACCCAACTCTGCAGTTTCCTTCTTCCCCCCCCCCCTAAAGTGCTGTCAGATGCACAACAGTGACTTGATAAAACCCAGGTTTCTTTCTGAGCTGTGGGAGGGTTTAAAAAAAACCATGAAATACGATTACTACGAGGTCATGATTCAGCTGAGCATTAAAAAAACACTTACTGGAGATGAGTCGTTCCCTTGCTTAAATCTATTAATAATTCCCAGTACCGTGGGCCCTTCACTCTGATCTGTCAATAGAAACAGATTTTATTACTAAATATAGCCAGAATCATTGAATTAAGAGGTTTCCACTGTTTTTCTCTGGGCTGTTTTATAGTGTTGCCCACATAGAAAATTCAGGAGGAGGTTTGTGTCTCCTGCAGGGAATTCCCTGCTGCACCAGATCTTGGAAGACCTTGATCAAGGCAGAAGACAGAGAATTGTCTTTGGAATCATAATGGGACAATGGCATCCAGAGTCAAGCTAAGGAATCAAAAACCATGAGATCTCAGCTCTTGAGATTTGGGACACAAAATCCAGACGATTTTCCAATAAAACAGAGATTTCCTCTACCTGCTTCAGCAAGTGGAGCTCAGGGAGAAGCGTGGGTGCCATCAGCTCCTCGGTGGCCTCCCCGTACCACTGCGTGCCCTGCAAAACGCCACGGGAGCCACAGGTTAGAAAAGCTCATTCCCAATTCCCTTCGAAGGAAAAGGGCATCTCATGGGGAACAACTGCCCAGGCAGCAGGCAGGGGGTTCTGTTCCTAAGTAAACACAGGACTCATGTCGTGAAACACGGACTTCCCAAGCCGTATTTTCCATGGATGGATCTATGGATCAACACCTAATGCTGAGCAAGGCTGAACTGTGAAGGTTTGGGAAGCCAGCTGTAATGGGAACAGGGAGAACTCTTTGCCAGAACCACAGAGCTGCCCTTCTCCTCCTAAAAATTCTAAGAACTCAATCCTGAGCATCTTCCTTCTCCCATATAAAACAAATCCCAGAGAAAGGACTCTTCTCTAAGGGACACCTGATGGAAGCACCAAGGAGAAACACCAAGCTGCTCATCTCAGAATTAGGAGAAGGCTTGGAAAACCACAAATGGTTCCAGCCATCTCTGCGCCTTTGGAAATCCTTCTGAAGAGGGAGAAGAACCTGGGTCAGCCAGGACACCCTTCCTTGCCTGTTTGAAGACTCTGGTGACTCTCCCTGTCCTCCCTTCTGCCCTCCAGGTGCCACCAAGGCACACCCGAGGTGTGAGTGGGTTGAGCCCAACCTTTCACTTATTTGTGCAGAATTCACCTCGTCTCCACCTCAGCTTGAAACCAAACCCGGGACTGGAAGCCGCTCCAAGGAAAACCGGGATAAATCCGAGTGTTTGGTCATCCCACAGCTCCTCAGGGCCTCTTGGCCACGTTACCTTGTAGGTGACCTCTATGAGGGCGTAGCAGGGGGCGTTGGAATCCACGTCCACGGGAGTGAGGAGCCTGGGCTCGGCCGCCAGCACGTACAGGTGACGCAGAGCCTGCAGGTGGTACCTGGGGTGGGAACTAGGAGCTCAGCATGGGCTGGGGATGATCCCAGACACCCAACCCCAGCTCCAAACCCATACACAGCTCATGTAGCCATGGTATTGGTTAATTAACAGAACAGGCCTTAATGGAGGAGAACCAAAATTGATTAAGGGCCATAAATGGACAGATCTTCCGTGAAAATCTTTCCAGCGGAGCAAACTGGAGCAGCCACATCACAGAAGCACAGCAGAGCTGGTGTTCCCTCACTGACCAAAGATCCCTACCACTGTCACTTATTTCTTCAGTTTCCCACTTTTTAATTTATTTTTTTCAATAATAAAAATTATTTTTGATAAAAATCCATCATTTGTCTTTTGTACAAACATGGTTCAGCTGAAGGAAATGGGGTCCCCACAAAAGCCTTACCGATTGTCCGTGCTGTGAACGGGGAAGTGAGGGTACAGAGCACAGAGGAGAGCAGCAATGGAGGAGTTGGAAGTGCTCAGGGAATACCTGTAGGAGAAAAACCAACATTGTCATTTAGTTTTCCTTCTAAAAAACACAGGAGGCCAAAATATTTTGGTGGGATGTGGAAAGGAATTTCCAAAAGCGCATGAAGACAACAAGACACTTCTTCCAACAGAAGACACCTCCATGCATCCATATAATGCTAAAAAAAAGTTAAATGGAGGAAATGGCAATAAGGGCTGAGACATGCCTTTGGAAAAGGCCCATTACCTTCCTCCTCCCAGGAAGAGGAGCCCCAAAGCCATGTGGTGAGCCAGGTGGAAGCCATAGTTCATCTCTCCCCCCGTCTTCTTGTGCATGAAACGGCAAAGCTGGAGCACTTTGAGATTCCCAGAGCCAGCCATGACCATGGCCAGGGCCAGGAGCAGGACACTCAGGCACGTTTCCAGGTTATAGTGACCTGTCTTCAAGCACAATAGAGAGGTTTCATCACAATTCCAAGGCCAACAGCACATTCCGGGTGGGATGATCCACCACTTTCTACTCCAGAACTTGAAAGCCACATTCCCCAGAAAGAGGGAGAGCCAGCAAAGACCTTCAATGTTTCACAGCCCTGCTACATCATGTGTAGTCCAGGAAATTAAAAGGGCTTGGTTTCTTCCCATTGAGGTTTTGCTGAGGGTCACACAAAGCCATCTTTTTGCTGGAAGAAAACTTGGAAAAACTTACTATGGACGCTGTCGGAGCTGACAAACACTTCAGGAAATCCGTGGCATATTTGTACTAGAAAGGAAAGAAATGCCCAGTGAATATGGATCCCAAAGGTGAGTGACAGCTCCCTGGAAAGTGAATGGAATCAAATAACCTTCCTCTTACCAGGCACTGAAATGCTGCCAGGTTTTCCGACCCAGCAAAGCGAAATCCCAGGGATAAACACGCTCCAGCGATGATGTAGACGTGAGCTTGCCTAAGGAACAACATAAACAGGAAATGACTAAAAGTTCCTCTTCCCCTCATCTGAATACACAGAACAAACTCCTTCAACCCTTAAAAATAAAAGGGAATGGGGATCCTTTATAGGATATCCCATGTAACAAAACTCTCCTTTACAGGACAGTGAAATTCCCTAGGAGGAGATTTTTGGGATGTCACTCACGCCAGTGTTTCCAAGCTCAGGTCTTCAGAGGAAGGTAGCTCTGTTGCATGAAGAGAAATAATGTTCTCTCTTATGATCTGTAAAAAGCAGGAAAGGAAAACAAATCCAAGAGAAAACTGATGACTAAGTGAAACCCTGGCCATCAAGAGTTCATTAAGTGATACCAAATGGATCTAAGGGAAGGAAAAGCAGCTTTTTCCCCCAACACAGACTAACAGCATCCTGTAGTTCTCATAGGTATTGAACTCATTTGGTCTTAAAAATTCCATACAATATATTGGAATATCACTGATTCCACTGTTGGGAAGTTATTCCTAATGCTCAACTCCATGCAGCAGTTTTGGACCCGGCAATGCAGGGAAAAGTTTAATCCCCTCCTTTCCCTGACATCATTTTGTGTCTGGGACAATCCCATCCGTCCTAAATCATCTCCTTTCCAGTCCCTGGTGCTCCTAAAATCCAGGGATCCCACAGAATAGTCACCCCTGTCATGTCATTTCCTTGTGCTCCTGACATGACTATGGAAATACCCACACGGAAAACAATCCAGGGAGGCGTAAAATTGGGAAGCAAACCCACCACACATAAACAAACACCTACCTGAGGCACATTGCTGTTGACCCACTTGGAATTGGGCAGAATGTCATCCCACAAAATCAGGCACCGAGCCAGGGTCTGGGAAAAGGGAGAAAACCAAACTGCGAGGGAGAAAATCTATCTACGGAATTGGGGAAAAGCTAAAAAAAATACACCTAAAAATTTAATGTAACGTTCCCCATAAATTGTCTTTCACCTATTTCTCCCCAAATTCTGTCTCCTTGACAAGGAAGCTGCCATACTACAAGGAGGAAGGGGCGAGTTTGGCTGGGAAGCAAAGGATTCTGGATGATGGGCATGTTGGGCTGGAATTCCTAACATCATTTAAATAGACTGAGGAACGAACCCAAGGAAAGCCTCACCCTCAACAAAAGGAATTCTGGTTTGACAAAATCCAGCAGATACATGGTGTCCGGTGCTTTGAGCCAGTCAGCAATGGACCTACAGGGCACGGCAAAGGAAAAGGGTTTCCAGTCACATTCCAGCAATTCCAAACTTCGGCAGAGCCAACACCAGGGCAGTTTAACCCTGCAGGAATTCCCAGGTCAATACCTGTTGTTGGTCTTCAGGTAGATCATGGCAAGTGCAAGGGTGGCACCTGGACATGTCACGTCCACATTGATGGTGTCTCCTTCCTGGGAAAACACAGGGAACACTTCCCACAGGTTCACTCGGAAGGGAATGATGGTCCCAAAGTCATGGAGACACCTCCCAGACTTCCAACTTAAATGAGCCAGCACTGGCACCACATACCTTGATTTGGTAACTGGGAGATTTGTGCTTCTCCCTGTGCATTCCAGCCTGGAATCTCCTGTGTCCCCCCACCATGTACTGGTAGAGCTGCTCGGGAACGTTGAGGTCCGACATCCCAATCAGGTTACTGCCATGCTAAGGAATGGAAGGAAGGAAAAACATGGAAGTGCCTTCCTCTAGGAGAAAAACCCACAGGCAGCTGGGAGACAAGGATGGAACAGCTATTGGAATGTCATCCCAATGGATAATGAGTCTCCTGACTGCAGCTGACTTACCCCAAGGCACACCATTCCCAAGGCCAGTCCTGATGCCAGGGAATAGGACTCTCTGTCAGTGCAGTATTCCATTTCTGGGCCGGGGGGACGCCCTGGAGAAACCAAACCAGCAAAATTAACCTTTGAGAATTCCAGCTTATTGCTTAATTCCCACTGAAAGGAGAAAAAAAAATATCTGTCCCTCCCTAGGGAAGTCTTCAGTGGAATGACAAGGAACTGGCAGTTCATCCATCCACTCCCAAATAGCAACTCTCTCCTAAATGTTATGGTTGGAGTTTAGAGCTGTGGTGAAAATGCCAAGTTTAACTGAGGATACTTTAAAATCCATAACGGATCCAAATGCTGTTGCTAAAAAAGGATTACACATAACCAATTTCCAGAAACACAATTTCACCCTTAAAATTTATCCCATTCCCTGTTTAATAAACCTCACAGTCTCTGAGTATAGTCCCATGTAAACATGGAGAAAAGCTGTTACAAATTAATTCAGAATGAGAGCACAAGTGAGATCATAAATTCGCTGTTCACATCAGCTCTTAAGGCCTAGTGATTAAAAATCCTTAAAATTCCAAACAGGGGAACTTAGGACACCAAACTTCCAAGTGGAAGAAGTAGGAACGGTAATGATGCTGCCACGTTTCCTTTCCTAAATCCAGTGACTCTCCTTTTAATGCTGCACAAACTCCCAGGAGGGACTGTGAGGTTTGGAAAACGGGAGGGGAACGTTGTGGTGGGAGGGCACCAGCACTACAACTCCCAACTCCCTGGTGCACGCGGCGACTATCCCAGCCCTCATCCCGCTTTTCCAGCATCGGCACCCACCTATCTCAGCCAGCAGCACCTCGGCCGTGTGCCTGTGGGCCGTGCCCTGGTAGACCAGGCCTATCCCGACCACAGCAGCCACCTGGACGTTGTGGGGGACATCCAGCTCCGTGGAGGTGGGCGGCAGCAGGGCGGGGATGTGGATGCTCAGCAGGCGGGTGATGGCCATGTCCATGGTGCCCAGCTTGGCGGCGGAGACGCCGAGCAGGAGCCCAATGCTCGTCATCTCGTGGCCCTGGGCAACGGGACAAGGAGCACTGAGGCACGTTCAGGAACGGGGAAACTCCTGTCCCAGTGTTCCAGTGGCCTATCCCAATGAGCCGTGTGCAGGGTGGAAAGATCTGGTGGAAAAACTGCTGGAAATCCTTGAATGGAAACAAGGTTTCCTCTTTCTGCTGAATCCCAGAATATTTAGGATTTGAAGGGACCTCTGGAGATCATCCAGTTTCTTTAGAGGCCCCATGCCCTCCCTGGCCAGCCAGTTCTCCAACACTTCCCTGGAAAGAAGTCCTTCCTCACATTGAGAAAGCATCCTTCCGACCCAAACCATGCATCACGACCATAATTAAGCAATTCAGACATTCTCCCACACCAATCCAACAGCTCAAAGAAACCCGTTGAATTTTCCTCCTTTGTTCTGCCTAAAGACTCCAATCCCACCGGGATCTGGCTCCTGGATGTGCCAGAAGGCCTCACCTTTGTTAGGTAGTCGTGGATGTTGAGGGTGGCCAGCTTGGTGAGGTGCCCGTTGAGACCCAGGGCCATGAGGAACCCCGCGTACTCATTGGCCAGCTCGGCGATTTTGGGCTTGTTGTAGACAATCCAGGCGGAGTCGATCTGGGAAGCAGGAGCAATCTTCAGGCCGGCGGCCACCCCGTTGTGGAAGCTGGCCCAGCAGGCCATGTTGGGGGGGACATCGATGTTCCCGCTGTTCAGATCCACAGTGGTGTTCCTCGGAGGAGCACGGCCTGCCATGGGAGAGGGGATAACAGCAGTCAGGAAGAGCCAAGCTCTTCATCCAGTGCCAAGTGAGGGAACAGCTCTGATCCAAGCATGTTCAGGAATGTCAGGACAGCCCTTTGCAGGATCTCCACCCTGTGTGACCCCAGCACTGACCAGTTTAGGCCATTTTTCCACTTCTCTCTCCTGTACCTGAGAAAAGGTCTCAGTGTTTGATAACACTGGCCCTTTCTGAACCATTCCAGAAGGATCTTCCACCATTCCAGGTGGCAGAATCAAAGCCCAAAGGAGCTGCTTTCTCACAAAACTCACACTTGAGTTGTGAAATTCTCGGTGGAGAAGATGCTATAAAAATTACAGTAATGAGGTAACAGCAGGAAGAAAGCCCATCCTGCTCTGGGATGGACTGGGAAGGAATCCCTGACCAACGTACCGGTGAGGTTCAGCTTAGGGATGGGCAGCTGCTCCGTTGGCACAGGGTGGTAGGAAAACAGGGTGAACATTCCTCGTCCAACTGGGAGCGCCATGGTTCGCTGACACAGCTGCAGCAACCTGGTGGGGAAGTGAATCCAAAACTGTATGGAAAATTTTCCCAGATATAAACGACCTACAAACAACAGGCACTGGATAGAACAATCTTTCCCTTATTGTGACTCCTTCCTTCTCCTTTTGAACCAAATCTTTGCTCCTTATAAGGTTCATCTCCAAGATACCTTTTAGCTGTTGGAACCTGGCACTGCTTTTCCCTTAAAGCTGGTTCAACAAATCCATTCCACGGACACTTCCCAGCCACGTCAGAAGCGAGGTGAGAGGAGAAAGCCAAGCAGAGGTGGTTGCACTGTGAGATCCTGCTATGAGTGGTGATAACACTGACTAATAACCCACACACAGAGCTGATACGGCGTTTCCAAGAATGTCGACCACAATTCTCTATGACTTAGTCTGGAAACACTTTCTAGACTCGTTAGATTACTCAGCTCCCTAGGTCAGACTCAGAGCATGTCACATGGTAATGGTGTTCTCAGGTTTGCTTTTTGATCTGGTTTTTAAAGAAGAGGTTTTTAACCACCCTGAAAAGTGAATAAAGAAGCAGGACAGGGATAATCGAGGCCACTGGACACAGGTTTCAAAGGAATGGGATGGGACAGTGGATGTGCTTTCTGGGGAATTCCAAGGTCCCCTGACTCAAGACCAGCCTATCACAAAGGGCTCTCCAGCTTTAGGCAGGGCATGGATGGTTTGGTCTCTACAGAGTAGGTCTTGCTTATATTTCACATTTTTTGGGCAGGAGAAAATGTTACAAAACCCTTTTAACCCCGACTGACCTCAATGTGCTGTTTGGAGTCCACACTAAGTGCCCTTCCCAAGGCCCCCAACTCCAACACAGCAGAGATATCCATGGAGCTCCAAAGAATTGGATTATGACTTTTTTTTTTTTATTATTAGATTCTGAGAATATCCCCACAATCTCTCAGCTGAACGAAATACTGGGAAAGAGAAACAGCCGGAAATGGAGAAGGTTCCAAGGCCACATTGGATGGGGCTTGGAACAACCTGGGATAGTGGAAGGTGTCCATTGCCCTGACAAAGGTTGGAATGAAACGAGCTCTGAAGTCCTTCCAAACCCAAGCCAAGCCAAGCCAAGCCAAGCCAAGCCAAGCCAACCCAACGCAACCCATTCCATGCTTCCAGGATTCCTGACCTGTTTTCCTTCTCCTCAATGTACTCATGGTCACTGGCTTCTGGCATCTGCACCACGTTGACGCGGACGGGCCGGGCGCTCTGGAGGAGCCTCCGCACCTCCTGCACCCTCAGGTCCTCGCTCCAGATCAGGGACATCACCTCCTCGTTCATGTCGTTCATGCCGTCCTCATCCTCCTCCGACTCCGCTGCCGACGGAATATCCGAGGACAGCACCGTGCCCACAGACTGCATGGGAAAGGGAAAAGACCATTCCAGGGGGGAAAACTGTCAGGGAGGCACCACACCCTGAACTCACCCAGCACAATGAGGGGTCTGTACATAGAAGGGATGGACACACTGATGGAGGGTCAAAGCATTCCAAGCCAACTTACAGGAATTTATGTATTAATTATTTTGTTTGGAGGATTTCCAAACATGAAAATCAACTACTTTAGCACAACCAAATGGGATAAATAACTAAAGAAAAGGAGATGACACCCCAAATACATCAAAGAGAAGCTCTTGTCCTTTCAAAACCCTTCCTTGTTTTAGTCTTAGAAAAGGGTTTTCCTTTCCCTGCCTACTCCATCAGCCCAGTTTGTGATCGGCCCAACCAGAGCTGCTGTTCTGCAGAGTCTGATCCAAACTGTGTTATTTTTCAAAGCACCCATGTTTTCACACATCAGTTTGGATTCCCTTCACAACCACCTCGGAAAAGCAAATTACCCATTAAAACAAACAGCCTGCACAGCAAAAAAATCCCCAAATTCCTCACTATCAGACAACTTGGGGTTCACCACAGCACCAGAATGGTTTTGGAACTTCCACACATGACCAGAAAAGCACCATAGCTTAGGAGCACTCTTGGAAAACCCTTTTTCCATGTAAGACTGAAGAAATGCTTTTCTAAAACTCTGCTCTCCTGTTTGTTCACATCACACAAGTGATGAGAGGAACCCAAAGGGAACAGATCTCCCTGCGGTTCTCCAGGAACAGATGGCTCAAGGAAGGCAAGTAAATGAAGAGCTGATGAACGACACCAAATTTCTTTGGGTAAATCCACGCTCAATCTCAACACACAACTGCACCACCCAGGGCAGCAGCGTCCGTTCTGAAACAGGAAACTCCACCCTGCCCTCCTGAGAAATGACAAACAATTTGGGGTTTGAAGCTCACTTTGGCCTTTTAAGGTCACATCAATTCGAGGCATTGTTATAAAGTCAGTGATAAAATCAAATTTATCATCATTTTTGACGATTCGTGAGGGTTTCAGTTGGGCACAGCTTCCACCAGCAGCAAACAAAAAGGATTTTTCATGTGGTGGCACGTGGGGTTTGACCTAGAGTTCATTAACCTTCCTGCCAAATTAATTACAGTTTTGATATGCAATTAGTAATAAAGCCTTTGTTGTAGAAAACTGGAATAACTTCAATATCCCTTCCAAAGCTGAGACAGCAAAAAAAGATCTTGACCAAGATGGACCTGAGATTCCAAATCCCAATTCCTGACTTTGGAAAAGGCTCCAATCTTCTGCCATGAATGGGGTTTTATGTCAGCCTTAAGAAGATTTTTGGCTTCCAAAAAAGGACACTTCAGTGAGATGCGATTCCTTGGGATACCGGTGATTGCCACCATCAGAAGAAAATGTTGAAGAGAAAAATACCACACTGTTTTTTTAATCATTTTACCTCAGGATACAGATAACTAAAACATTTTTGGGGAAAAAAAAAAGAAAAAAGAGAAATATGGCAATTATATGGCAATTGTATTGCCAAATCCAGCTCTTCTAGTGGAAAGGAGGATGCTGGCCATGCCAACACAAGGAGCCATTGACAAACACCCACTTCCTTCTCCTTTTGCCAGGGTTTGATGGAAGAGCCTCTGGAGAAAGCTCCAAAGGATGGAAGGAGCAGCAATCCAACAGTTCTGGAGGCAAAACTTCTGTCTGATTTTTAAAATGTGATTTATCCTGAGCTTTTTCTTTATCTTTCCCAGCTATTCATGATTATCCATCCCCGCTGGATGTTGGTTTTCACACCAAAATCCTTGCACATATGAAGCCTCCATTTTGTTGCCCTCGATTTGAGAACGGAGCTGGAAATTCCTGAGATGGGTGCTCTGCCCAAACCGTGGGATTGGGAAACCCCTTTGTGGCCATACTCACGGATTTTCCCTTCTGCAGGCTCCCTTCCCAGGCCTGTTTGGACAAATCCTGGCGGCCAATGAGGAGGCAAACAGCTTCTGGCCAGTCCGAGGCCGGCTGCTCTCGGCACTGGTAGATGGCGTCTCGGATGGGAAGGGCCACGCCAAAGGGAAGAGATTCCAGATCCCTCAAGGTGAAACCTTAAAATTAAGGAGGGGAAAAAAACCCCCAAATAAGCGTTATCAATCCTAGACAAAGAGTGTTTCCTGTTATCCATGGTTATTTGGGAATGTTGTTGTTCCGCTCTTACCAACATTAGTCATCCAAAGGACCAATTTTTCAGCCAGGCTGGAAACAGAAGTGCTGGATTTGAAACTGCACCTGGAAAATTAAAGACAAGCCAATAAAAGCCCATCCAGAAGTCAGCAGGAAGTCACAAACTCAATAAAACAACACCAAAAGCCTCCATACCGATTGTCATCCTGCTCCATCTGCTGCTTCCGTTGGCCTAGGAAAGACAAGGCTGTGTTAATTCCCTGTTTTCCAAGCTTAAGGCAGTCCCAGGATGGAGTCAAAGCATCCTTACCTGATGTGATCTTGTATAAATAATGGGAGGCTTCATTCAGCACGACGCTCTCATCCCCAAGGATATACAGAGCCACACTCTGGGGAGGAGAGATACAAAAAAACCAAAACATTTTGGGGCTGATATTCCTTTGCTTCCCAGGAAAAACAGGCCTGGGAATAACTGGAATACAACCTCAGAAGTGGGGCAGGTATATTGTGAGGAAAAGGAGACTGAAACAACTGAAGAACAACACACTTCTAGCCTTTAAATTTTGGGAACAAGAATCTACCCTGAAACAATGCACTGAATTTTCCCTCATTGCTCCAGAGATAAATATCATTCCCAACTGAAAAACATGTTCCCAGTTATCCTTCTTGTGCTCTTCCCATTCAATTTCTCTTGCAGGACAGACACATTGTTTGTAGACATCGTTTTCCACTTGGATTCCTCCATATCTTGGATATTTTGTGAAGGTTCCGAGTGAAAAGTGCTTTTGGGTCCAGCCAGCAAAATCCAAAGGATCAGTCACTCTATTTTGACAATTCTGGGAAAAATCACATTCAGGTAAAATGATTTTGTGGGCTTTATGAAGACCTTTCAACTCTGAGCTCTGCAAGGGCAGATCCGGCAGAGAGAGAAGGAAAACAGATCCTGGCTTTTTCTCCCTGTTTTTCTCCTTAGGCACGTCAGGCTCAACACCTCTGCTCCCAGTTGGAAGGGTTTTCCCATCAATGAGTAAGGAAGTGATGCTGACCAGGATATACCATCAGCACTCATAGGACTAAATATTGATGTTGGGACATGCCCAAGGAGAAAACTGGGGAAAAATCTCATTCCCAAAAATACAGATAACTCCAAGTTCCATCATCACTTTACACAAAACACAGAAAAACACAGAAGCGGTGAAGCTGCTCAGCTCCAGTATGTCCTTCCCACCTGGAAAATCCATCCAGTAGAAATGAATCCCTCTGTTATTTTACCTTCCTTTAGGGATGTTTCACTCCCAGAAAATTCAGCAGCTGGAGCAAACCCTGCCCACAGGGCAGTGCTGACAGAACAAGGCGCATTCCTTGTATTCCCTGTCCCCCAGTACTCACCAGTACCACCAGTTTGCTCCTTTCACAGATCCCTGGTAAGTAGGGATAAGGCTGCACTCCCTCTCCCTTCAAGCAGGAACTCAGCCATTGGAAGATACTTGGAGGCTCAGCAGAAAAAAAGGAGGGATGGAGCATGAAACCTGTTTGGGCTTGAGACGAACAGCAAACACCATGAGCTCAGGGAAAAGGCACGAGAATTCCTCACCATTCCCAACTACTGCAGTATTTCATTCAACAACAAACATCCAGCATTTCCCCCCAAAACGTTACACATCCCTCCTGTCAGAAGGGATTTTATGACAGGAATGAAAACCCAAGGCATCTATATAAGGAAGAAGAATCATCTCAAAGGAATATGCAGGGGATAATGCTCCAGAATGAGGGGAATGTTAAAACCAAGGGGAATATCCAAATACCATGGAATAGCCAAAGGATTAAACTCACCCTGGTCAATTACGCAGGTCTGCCTGGAGGTTTTGACAAGGGCAGGGTAGTCCCTGTAGTAGTAATCCATGTAAGCTTCCAGTTTTAAATCCCTGGAATGAGAGAGAGGGGAGTCACAGCCTGGGAAAAAAAGCATTCCAACCTCCTGGATGCCACCTTTGGGCAGCTGTTGCTACTGGGGAAGAATTTGGAGCCATGGAACAAATAGGAAAGGTTTTAAATATTCCTTTCCTTTGAATACAGGGCAAGTTTGCTCTAATTTGGGCAATCCCATCAAAAGAAATGATTTTCCAGTGGGAATACCTGGCCAGCTGAACCAGGAGAACCACGAGGGAGCGGAGTCCTTCCCCCATCAGACTGTTCAGTTTGAGCTCCTCATAGATGAGGTGGAGAACAAAGAAAATGGCAGGAATGTGGGAGAAAAGGAGGGTGGAGGAATCCAAACTGAGGCTCTGGGAAAAGTCATCCTTGGAACCTGAAACTTCCAGAGGGTCCAGGCGCAGAGCTTTGGCAACGGGATGAGACTCGAAATTCCTGTGGTAGTCAGAGCTCAGGAGATATTCCCAGTCCTAGAGCAAAGAAACGGGGAAGAAAGACACAGGATCCATAGCGAACATAATTTCCAGAGAGGTAATTCCAAAGCACTCTTACAGAGGTTTTTTTTCCTAAAAAACAATCCAAGTATAACTGAGGGAACCATTTCTTACCTCATCTGACCCCGTTTCTGATGGCCTTGCCTTCTTTGGAGCAATGACTGGGGAGAGCGATCCTTCAAAATCGAGCTGCAACAAATAAAACAAATAAAAATAAAAGATATAAATAGAAAATTAAATAAAAACAGCTCAGGAGCAAAATTCCCAAGGTTTCCTAGGTGAATCACAACACCTGAACTCAAACCAAGTATGACATGATGTGGCTCGAAGTACTTCTGGATTTGCTGAACAAACCCCAGAAATCCAAAATCCTCTTTAAGGAACAACAATCTGAGCTGTGACCTGTGTTTAAACTCAGAATCAATTTAATACGGATGAGATGAACCAAATTTAACGCAGCAGTGTTAGGTGTAAGCTGGAGCCAAACCCTCATCATTTATTTTTATAATAAGCACCATGTAAATGTACCTCATGATAAACACAGAGTAAAACAGGCCTGAAAATTTCGAAGTGAAGAATGAATTTGCTCACATTCCGTGTCCAGCAGAGCCTCTCAGTGTTGTAACCCATCATGTTCATGAGACAGGTGACAAATAAATTCCACTCTGAGTGGTAGCTGGGCCCCCCTGGGGCGTTGTAGGCGTTGTACCACTTCACCAACATCTGCACAGCTGTTTCCTTGGGCAGGATGGCTTTCACCCCCTGCAGGCATCTTTTCACTGTTGGAAAAGAAGGAAATCATCCATCAGCTCTGGTTTCCCGGGATTTCTTCATCAGTGGTGGAAATCTCCACAGGTTCCTCTTGTTGGACCTGCTTTCAACTCTAAAGCCACGAAACACCAACAGCACTCCCTTAAGTTGAGCACAAATCCTCCAATTTGGAACAAAAATAAGGAAAAATACTCCCTTTTTTGCTCATTAGTGAAACCAGCCATGTCTGAACTGGCATCTCAGCCCTTCCCCAAGCAAAGTAAAAGCCACCTAAAGCTTTGGAATCCTACCTAACTCTGAAGTGGCGATTTCAGGAATACTGATCCGAACCATGGTGTTATTGCTGAGCTCCTGGAAAATCCAACAAAAGTGGAGATAAATCAGGAAATGCATCAAATGCAGGCAGAGGCCTTTTCTATCAACTCAGAACTCCTTAGTGGGCGAAGATATTCCCAAATCCTGGCTTTTGCTACATTAAGATGCGGAATTCAGGCACCAGCTCTGTGAAACACTGGAAATCTTGGAATTATCTTGAGATAATCTTTGTTACCAAAAGTGCTGCCCCAAATGACAGGGAAATACCTACTAAAGTTACTCTGTTGTGGACAGGATCCCTCAGAGCTTGGATGAAAGTCCCAAGCTGCTGGAAAGTGCAGTCCTCAACGTAGGGGGACTCATGGAGCTTGGAAGAATCCCTTAATTCTGGAACTGGTGACAAAAGCACGCTCTGGAAAGTGGGGAAAACGAGCCCATTTTAGAGTTCAAATTGAACTGGAATTCAGAATTAAAGTGGATCAAAGGAAAGAACAGGTAAAATTGTAGGGTTTAAAGTACCAACAAGATTCTTGGAAACAAGTATAAATCTTTCCAACCCCTGCCTTGGAAGCTTTATGGCAAACAGAAATAAATAAACAGGGCAGCACCACAAAAATCTCCTTTAAACACAGTTTATTCAGAGGATTTACAGAACAAGAAGAAAAGATCCAACTCCAAAAGACACCTTGGAAGATAAAAAAAATCACCAATCATTACAACAAAAGGAATATTTCCTTATTTCTTACCTCTTCCAGGGGCCCCAGGTGCTTGTTCAAAGGCTTGGATGGAGTACTGACACTATCCAAGGGAGTGCTTGGCCGAGGCATTGGGTTGGACATTGTCAGGGATGGAGCAGGAAGCCCGGGAATAAAAACTTTTCCCACCTTTTTGGTGAAAAAGGTAAACAAAAAGTCAAGTTTTTCTCTGAAAATAACCCACACAGAAATTATTTAATTGTCCCACGGATGCTTCAGAGCATTCCTTCCCAGCACTGTACATAAATTAGGGATGGAAAAGGTGTCGCTTACCCGAACCACTCCGGAATAAAGCACCAGATTCCCACTGCCTTCCAGAACCAGCAGAGTGTCAATTCCCTGGAATAATCAAGCAGCACATTCAGCTCCTTGTGTTTAATTAAGGAGGCACCAGCTGGATGACAAGGACATTCCACAGGTAACATTACCTCCACTGGAGCTGCATCCTTTGCTGGAATATTGGTGACAGATCCAAAGATGAGCTGTGATTTATCATTGCTTTCTTGGAATTTTACACACCTAGGGATTAGGGAGAATAGGAAACATAAAAGGTTTGTCCTGGGTGTTGTTATAGAAAGAGAACACAGACTTCCAACAGTGCAGTGAAATTTTTGCGGATTTTGTGGCTCCTTCCAGCTTTTCCTCGCTTTGCCCAAAATAAATTGACTTCTTTTTAATTTTCTAGTTAACTAAAATCCCTGATGTACTTCCAGTTGGGAATTTGAGGAGTGCTTCTCCTGGTTAACCTGCCCCCAAAGAATGCCCACCTCAGCTGAAGCTGGGATTCCACTAAAAAGCACAGGAATTTCTGCCCACAAAGGTCGGTGGAAATGAACACTTTGGATGCCTGGGAATTCTTCTCTCTGGAAAAGAGACATAAGGACCAGGTTAGAACCTGCTTTGCTTGGGAGACTTCATGAAACCATTCAGAAAGTCTGGAGTAACACATCAGGGAAAACTGCTCCAAGTGCTCAGTTCTCTACAAGGGAACCAGGCACTCAGGGAGCATCACTTCCCAAAAAAATCAAGGAGTGCAAGTCCATGAATTGACCCCAAGATGGCTCCAATTGCAGAAAAAACACTCAAGTAAACTGTAATTTCACTCGAATTCCTTCTTCCCAACACTCATCCCAAGAAAACCACCTGACCTCATGTTTGGGACTGTTTCTGTCCACAGGTGGTCAATGCAGAGCTCAGGAACGATCGGCTCCATCTCCGGCACGAGGAAGGAATCGTTGGAAACAGAATTCGGGGATTGGGTAACGCTGGGTCTCCTTGGGGACTGAGCACTGCTGGAAAAGTTGAACCTCTGCACTCCAGAGAAGGAATGGACTCCCAGGGCTGGGGAATGGGAGCGGCTGCAGGCAGAGACAGGATAGGGATGAGAAGCAGATCTTCAAAATCACAGAAAAATCAGACATTGATGCGGCCAAAAAGTGGATCTTCAAAATCAGGGAGAATCCCAGGGAGTTCGTCCACTGACTTTAAAACCCAATCAAATCCTAAACCAGGAACTAGCTCACTGTTGATTTCCTTTGGTTTTCTAGCATAGGAAAACAATTTTCTAATTACTTTCCAGGCATCTCTGTCCAAATCCAATAGATGAGATTTCTGAAGGATTTCAGACATCCATTCCATCAAAAATCCCTCCCAGCCTCTTCCCTCTAATTTCTTTAGAGAAGCCAGCTCAAAACACTCCTGGGACTCAAACATCCTGCAGACATTCCTTGATCCAGGACAGAGCAGCCTCCTTGGCTCTGGCACAGGCATTATCCTCCTGTGCTATTGGGATAATGGCACAGGAAAGGCATTCCAAGGGAATTTCAGGTGCTGCAACACAAGAGGCAGCGGAGCCTTGGATGGAAAGGCAGAGAGTAAAAAGTGTCCACAGTATTCCATAGCTCCCATCCTTTGGGGTTTGCTGTGGGTGCCCACCTCAAAGCAGCCATGTTGGAGATGGTGGGAGAGCGGGATTGCAGGTTGGGAGAGGAGCCGGATCTGCTCTGGCTGTGGATGGATGAGTAGTTCTGGAAAGGGGAACCTCCAGGGGAGTCTCCTTTGGAGAGGCTCCGGAGATGAGCAGTCAGGGAGCTGCTGGTGGCCATGTGCTGGGGAGTGCCCCCCTGCTCTGGGAATTTCAGCACCAGACTCTGCTCCTGGGAGGAAAACCAATGGCATGTGGGCAAGGACAGCCAGGGAAAGGCTTTTCCAACAGCTTTTCCATCAGTTACACATTACAAATTCATGCTCAGCCTACGGAGTTAATCCCATCAACCCTGCTCTTCCACTCCCACAGAAAATGCTCCAATGGTTTTCACAAAATCATGGGATTGGGTTGGAAAAGCCCATAACACCCTCCCAGTTCCACCCCCCTGCCATGGGAACACTCTCCCCTATCCCAGGTTGCTCCAAGCACCATCCAACCTGGAACATTTCCAGGGATGTGGCAGTTACAGATTCTCCGGGAAACTGCCAGGGCCTCACAACCCTCACTGTCAAATTTTTCATGGCACTAGGTTACTTCCCACTTTTCTTAAACCTTCTGGTCCAATGTATGGAATAACATGTTAATAACATAATCCATGACCGTCAACACCACATGATCTCCCAGGCAAATCCATGGAAAAAGCTTAAGAACCAAAAGAACCAGTGCCTTCAAACATCTCACTCTTATAAATGAAACAAATCCCAAATCCCAGGCATTCCTAACACACCAAAGGGCATGGAAATGCACACAGTTGTTTTCCAGGGATCTTTATTCCCCAGGGCATGTGTACCTCTGGCTTGACTCTCCTGAGGGCCCAGACTGTGTGTAAGCTCTGCACAGTGTCATAGGTCATCACAATGGAAGGGTCAGCGCTGAGGAACACGATCCTCAGCGTGTGGTCAGCCACGTACTGCACCCGGGACGATCCAAACACTCCTGGAAAACAGGGAGGCATTCCAAAGGATCGGCTCCACAACAATACCGCGAGCATTTTCCACACTCCCTTCCACAGTTTGGGTTTCTCCCCTGAGCAGCTTCCCTGTTCATGCAGCCGCTTTAACTGCATCCTTGGAAGTGACTCTTCCCGAATTTTTTGATAAAGGGAAAGCTCCAGGGACACACTGGGATTTGCTGCCACCCTGCTGCCAGGGACTCCAGACATACCTCCAGACTTCCAGACCAGAGGGGTGATCTCATCCAAGGGGTGCAGCATGCTGAACATTGTCGGCAAAGGCTCCCTAGGGAAAAGCCAGACAAATCAGAGCCTGGAATGTGACAGCAGGGACACAGATTCCATCTCCAAAAGTTTGTTGGCTTGACTGCGTAGACTCAACTTTTCTGGACCTCTATTCCTAATCCCAGCTCTTCAGAGGACTAGAGAATCCCAGGGGAAAACCCAAAAAAGTGGATTAAAGCTGCTCATCAGTGCATTGTCCAACTGCTTCCTTAGGGATTCACAGAGGGCTTCCACAGGAAACGGGATCCCCAGCCAACAGGGAATGGGATTCCCAGCCAACAGGGAATGGGATCCTCAGCCAACAGGGAATGGGATCCCCAGCCAACAGGGAATGGGATCCCTACCCAAAAGGGAATGGGAACCCCAGACAACAGGGAATGGGATCCCCAGCCAACAGGGAATGGGATCCTCACCAAAGAGGAAATGGGATCCTGCATCTGAGAGAAAATGCCTCAATGACAATCCCTCAGTGACTCTCACAGCTGTCCAAGACAGCCTGGAATCAATTCCCAGGACAAACCTTAATGGGATCAGGCTGGTGCTTCCCAGATTCTATTACCAGGACCAGCACTCCCAAATAGTTAACACTCAGCTTTGAGTGTGCTCACTTGGATGGGATAAGAAGACTGGCAGAGTCACAGCAAAAAAATCCCAGAACAGTTTGGGTAGGAAGGGATCTTAAAATTATCCCATTCCACCTCCTGCCATGGGCAGGGACACTTCCACTATCCCAGGTTGCTCCAAGCCCCATCCAAGCTGTCCTCGAACACTTCCAGGGATGGGTCAACCACAACTTCCTCCTTTTTTAGCTGATTTTACCTTTTCCTACCAGAAACACATGGATCTTTTACCACTGCCCTCTAACTCCTCCATTCCTTATTAGATTACCCAGCAGGAAACCACCCAGATTCCTCATCCCATACCTGGGTGGACTTGGAGGCACCTCATGGGAAGAACTGCTGCGCTCAAATAACAACCCATATTTGGTTGGCCAGACATTTGCAACCTATAAAAAAAAAATATGGATTTATGGTAGGATAAGAAAATCAACCATGCACTATGTTAATTATGTTTGAGGGTTTTATAGGAAAATAAGGAGTTCAGGCTTCTTACACAGAGCAGGGGAATATAAAAGTGGAAAAAAATATTCCAGCTGTGGACAGAAAGCAAGGCAGAAGTTACCTGGAAAGGCAGAGCAGCAATGTAATCCTTCCCCTCCATGCTGTGCACGTTTATGCAGGAATTCTGCAAAATGCAGATACATTTCTCCACTATTTCCTCACTGCCTGAAACTGGAAAGGAAGGAAAAGGAAAACTACACAGTGAAGTTTCACTCTGTTTCAGACGTCCCTTAGACACAAAAAGTAAATTCTGACATTTCAAGCCGTGGTGAATGAGCTCCTGGAGTGTGTCCAGAGAAGGGAATGGAGCTGGGAAGGGGCTGGAAAACAAGGAATAGCTGAGAATGCTCAGCCTGGAGAAAAGGAGGCTCAGGGGAGACCTTCTGGCTCTGCATAACTCCCTGACAGGAGTGTGCAACCAGGTGGGGGTTGGGCTCTGCTTCCAGGGAACAAGGGATAGGATGAGAGGAAACAGCCTCAGGTTGCACCAGGGGAGATTCAGGGTGGATATTGGGAAATTTTTTTTCCCAAAAGGGTGTTGAGCCTTGACAAAGGCATGGAGCTATAAAAGCCATGTGGATGTGGCACCTGGGGACGTGGTTTTGTGGTGGCCTTGGCAACAGCTGGACTCGGTGGTCTCCGAGGGCTTTCCCAACCTAAACAATTCCATGACTCCAAGCCAAGGGAGCTGAGGTCTGAGCATTTGCCCAGCAGCACAAGAAGCAGGATACTCACCATCACCTTTTTCCGACTTTTCCTGGGGGACAGTGAAGTCACACCACAAGGCCTGAAACCCAACACAGCATCATTAATTCTCTAGAATGAGCTGCTCCCACACAATGTCACCTTCCTGTGTTCCCCCAACTAACCCCAACCCAAAACACTGTCTGGAAAGGGTCTGTGGATTTCTTCAGTGTCCTTTTCCCACATTTCCAAACCTGCAGGACAGGGCTGTCGACAGTGAATGCCTTGTACACGGTGGATGCTTGGCTTCTGCTGCCCTTGCTCCAGATGACCACGTTGCTGGCCACGTACAGCTCCTCATCATAGTCCACCTCCTCCCCAACATCACTGATGCCTTTCCTCAGCTGCCAGCTTTCCTGAAAAACAGAGGTTTGTCTAGGAAAAGGCACAAGACCCATGGGTATGATGAGTTTGGCCAGTTACAAGGTGCTGGCACAGAGAAGCTGCAGCTGTTCCTGGATCCCTGGGAGTGTCAGAGGCCAGGTTGGATGGGGCTTGGAGCAACCTGGGATAGTGGAAGGTGTCCCTGCCCATGGCAGGAGGTGGAATGAGATGATCCGTAAGACCCACTCCAACCCAAAAAACCCTGGCATTCAGGTAAAGGACAGTAAAGTACAATCAAGATCCATTTAGATAGATTTATGTTGATGGAAGACACAGAGGAATGGGTAAGGGAGACCCTTTGTGGAGTTCTGAGATTCAGACTGAACCCTCATGCTCCCTATCCGCCCTCTCAGAGAGGAGTTGGGAGGTGGATGGATGCAATCTTAGGCTCGATCTCCGTCAGAGCTGGGGGTGTTCACCCGCAGCAGCCTCCAGGAAGACTTCACAGTCCCTTCCAGCGCCTAAAGGGGCTCCAAAAGAGCTGGAGAGGGACTTGGACACGGGTCTGGAGTGACAGGAACGGCTCCCCACTGCCAGAAGGCAGGGTTAGATGGGATATTGGGAAGGAATTCTTCCCTGGAGGGTGGTGAGGCCCTGGCACAGGCTGCCCCATCCCTGGAAGTCCAGGCCCGGCTGGAGAAGGCTAAAGAGCCACCCGGTCTGGTGGAAGGTGTCCCAGCCCACGGCGGCGGGCGGGAACCGCATGGGCTTTAAGTTCCCTTCCCACCACCCAAGCCCCTAGAACCCCCGGCTGAGGAAGGCTCGTACCCGGTGCCGGTCGTGGATCGTGACCTCTTGGAGGGAGCCCACGAGCCCTGCGGCGCCGTCGGAGGAGCAGAGCTCCGGCGCGGGCTGGAGCCGCCGCAGCTGCAGGCTCAGGGCGCTCGGGTGCCGCCGGCTCTGCTCGCGGCCCCGCGGCGCGAACTCCTGCAGGTCGCCGGCCGCAATCATCGTCGCCCTCTCGTCACAGTGGTCCGACATGGGGCCCCGATATCCACATTATTTCCGGGACGCTCCGGCGGCTCCCGCGGGCACCGGGACGCGCGGGCAGCGGCACCTGCGGCCCCTCACGCGGGCGCGGCCATCTTGGCGCTCCCGCCCTGCCCCGCGCGCCCGCTCCGCCATGGCCGCGCCTCACGGGGGGCCCGCGCCGCGCCCAGGGGTATCCTGCTGTTCCCGGCGTATCCTGGGGGGGAATTCAGCCCCTCCCGGCATATCCTGAGGGGAAACTTCCCTCAGAATGCCGTCTCAGTGCCACAGTCCCGGCGAGCGCTGTCACGGCGGTGCCGGGCGGCAGTGGTTGGCGGCTGCTGTCCTCCCGTGGCGACTTCCGTCATGGATCGCCCAGCACATAGCCTGGGGTTGGGCTAGACTGGCTTTAAGCTGACAGAGAGTACATTTAGATGGGATATTGGGAAGAAATTTTTCCCTGAGAGGGTGGTGAGGCGCTGGAAGAGTTGCCCAGAGAAGCTGTGGTTGCCCCATCCCTGGAAGTGTTCCAGGCCAGGTTGGAGCAACCTGGGATAGTGCAATGTGTCCCAGCCCATGGCAAGGGACTGGATAATGTTTAAGGTTCCTTCCCACCCAAATCATCCCGGGATTCCATGATAAAGAACAATCAGAATCCATAAAAAGTGATTTTTATGGAAGCCAGGGATGTAAAAGGGAGGAAAGGGATGAACCTCCTTGTTTCCTAAACTCCTTCTCAGAGGGGAGGTAGGATGAAGATGTATCCAATCTTAGGCTCAATCTCCATCAGAATTGGGAGTGGTCACCTGAAAAAGAGAAGCCTCCAGGGAGATCTTAGAGCTCCTTCCAGTGCCTGAAGGGGCTCCAAAATAAAGGAAGAGAGAATTCTGTGCTGACACAGTCTTTTTTTGTTGTGTCTCCGTGAACTGGAACAAGGACGTTTGTCCCAGAAAAGCCCTGCCCTGCTTCTGCGTGGCCCCTTCACCAGTCACATCTTGTTCATTTCCCTGGCATTTAGTTCCAACAATCCTTGCCCGTTATTCCCAACAATCCCTGGTTGGCTCCATGGCTTTCCCTGTTTGAGATGTGGACATTAGCCCAGAGAAGCTGTGGCTGCCCCATGCTTGGGAGTGTTCCAGGCCAAGTTGAAAAGGGCTTGGAGCGCCCTGGGATAGTGCAAGGTGTCTGGGAGAGTGCAAGAGGGTGAGACTGGATCATCTTTTAAGGTCCCTTACAACCGAAACCATTCTGGTATTCTGGAATTCTCTGATAATGGTGCTTAAGAAACTGCTTTGTGGGACTAATGGGGCTTCTGCAGCCACCCCTGGGCATGTGTACAACCCTCTTCCCAACATTCCATGTGCTTGTGACATGGATTAGCATAAATCTGTGTAAGTCTGGGCTCTGCTGACTTACCCCAGCTAAAATCCCGGCTCCTGGCACAGAGGAGGGGCTGTTCTGTCTGGAGTGGAGGGAGGTGCTTTCACCCCCTCTCCCTCCTGGGAGAGAAGGTTGGGAAAGACCTTTCAGATCATCAGCCATCACCACCACCATGTTCACCACTAAACCATGTCCTCAAGTGCCACATCCACAAGTTCTTTTGAATAATTCCAGGGATGATGACTCCACCACCTCCCTGGGCAGCCTGTTGCAGTGCTTTGCAACCCTTTCTGTTCTTATAGAATTTATGCCCCATCCAAGCTGGCCTTGGACATTTCCAGGGATGAGACAGCCACAGATTCTCTGGACAACTTGTGCTGGGACCTCCTCACCCTCACAGGGAGGGATTTCTTCCCAGTATCCCATCTAACCTTCCTCTGAAACCTGTATGGAGTACCTTGATTGGAACTGAAAGGGCAAACGATTTATTTTCATGACATGAGTTTCACACTAGTCAAAGAAGAGAGAAGCTGTGGATGAATCGAAAACATACTTGAAACTGGGGTTTGGGGTTCTTGGGTTTAAGCTGGGACAGAAGCACTTTTCAGAAAGGAGAAGCAGGATGGGAAAAGCCAATGTCCAACCTTTGCTTTTGCAAAATGATTTGCAGAAGAGGAGAAATTGTCCTGGGAAGAACCAGCTGAGCCAAGGGACAGGATGTGCCCGGGAAGAGCTGCAGAGTGTCCCAGTGCCCCTAGCAGGCACAGCAAGAAAAAGGCGTTTTAGTGGCATCACAAAATGTTCAGTTGTTCCCTGCAAATTGTTTGAGAGCTGCATCCTGTGCCTGGGGTTTAGCACCAAGCACAAACAGGCCAGCTGCCCTCAGCTGAGGACATGTTGCCAAAGGAGTTTGGCATTTGAAATAACAGGAGCCCCTGCAAATCAAAATCAAAATAGATCCGAAGAGGAAGCAGAAATAAAGGAAGGATTTAGCAAAATGAAAATAAAAACACAGAAACAGCCAGAGGGGGGAAAACCCTCAGGAAAAAAAAAGCCCGCAAGTCTGATTGCCGAGTGCCATTTCTGCCAAACAATCCGATTTCCCAAGGGTCGTGTTGACTCCGAGGTCTCCCAGAAGTCTGGTGAGGAAACGGAGTTGATGCTCTGAAGTGAAACTGCAAAAAAGGGTCGGACTCAGGCACCTGCACTGCTTGGATCCCACCAAGGGAGAGCTGAGGATCCCTGTGGAGAGGAATCTTCTGAGAACTTCTCACCCAGGCAGGAGAAGCTGTGAGGAAAAGGATCTCTCCCTCTGGAGCAGGGAAACATGGACTCCTCCTTGCTGGTGATGGATCGGATAACCTTGGATAGCGACTGGTTTAGCAGGTTTAGGGCTGATCCTGCTGCTCAGACAGGCAGACTTTGTTTCCAGGAAAGGTTGTCCCTCCTTCTTTTGACATCAGTTGCCTTTTTCTGTCTCCTGCTGCCCCAGGAGATATTCTGAGGGCCAAATGCCAACTGATTCCGAACCCTGGGCAGCGGGAACAGGGGATGCTGCTTGGGGAGATCTGGTGAGTCAGAGACCAAAAGTCACAAGTGGTTCGTATAGGTACCCCCCAGCAACTGCGGAGTTTGGGCTCTGAGGTTGGAAATCTGTCACCTGCTCCAAAAAAAGCCACTCCAGTATGGCCATGAGGAGCAGGAGGATGGCAGCGAGGTATCCAAGAGCCAGAGGGGTCAGACTGGCTCTGGACAGCTGCTTCCAGACCTTTCCTACCACAAACCTCACCTGAGAGCTTCTCTTCCGATTTCTCCTCTCTGGATTTTTCCTCCTTCTCTGTGCACCAGCCTCTTCCTCATATCAGGTTGTGCAACAAACCCTCTGGAGCTGGAGCAGAACCCAACCTTCGGCAAAGAAATGACCCAAATCAGGGGATTTTTGGGAGCTGCTGAAATCCTCTTTATGCTCCTGCATGCTCTTGTTTATTTTTTTTTAATTCCTCTTTTGCACAAGCTGCTTCTCTTCCTCACCCCGTGTTACTGGGGCGACTGTATCCTGATGCAAGGGCCATTCCCATTCTGCAGCCCACAAAGTCCAAAGGCTTTTCCATTGCTTTGTTCCCAAAAATCTCAAAGCCAGCAGGAGCAGCACGGAATGCAGCCAGATCAAAGTGCCCTCGTGCAGCAAAGGCTGACCACAAATGACAGGCATGGGACAAATGTCTGTCCTTGGTCTCCTCCTGTTCCCTAAGGGATGCTGGATCCACAGGGAATGTGCCCAATATCTGGAGGAAAAGCAGTGCTGCTGGATCTGCATGGAAGATGCTCCAAGTTCTTGCAGCTGTTTTAGTGAATTTTCCTTCTCCCCTTTCCTCGGGGCCTCCAATTCCATGAACCCTTCCTTGGCTGCTGATGGCTTCAAGATGTGGGAAGCTGGAGTAAATTCAATCCCTGTCACCAAAGCCTGGGAATGTGCGGTGAATAAGCAGCTTTGCAAGTCAAAGAAGTCTGGGAGTGATTTGTTGGGGTTTTTTCCCTGGGCTTAAGAAGGTTTTTCTTCTTTCCAGTTGGAAAAGGTTTCAAAGTGGATTAGGTATGGTTCTATTCTTTGGGATGAGTGCAGCAGGCAATGACTTGTGTCACACATCCAGGGAGCAGAAGGGTTGGTGCAGAGAAATACCAGTGCCTTCCAGCCACATCATCAGGCTGCTGGTTCCCCAAATCCCAGTCCCTTCCCGTGGAGGGGGGGAACACTCATGGCCTCGATGTACCTTGGTCCCAAATGTCGCCATGTAAGGCCAGCTTTGGGGCAGGGTCTGAATATCTAGAGACTCGCTTGTTTCCTTCCCATGCCACAGGAGATGTGTTCAATTTGCCTTGGGTTAACAGCTCATGTTGGTTTCACCTGGGTCTTCCTCCTTTCCTTGGTTTTGTCCCTGTCCCCTCTTGTCCTGCTGGTGTGGATCAGGTGAGCAGGAGCAGTGCCTTCAGCACAGCGTTCCCATGCTGCTCAGGCCAGAGGGGAATGGAGTGAGATTCCATAGGGGGAAATGACTGGTCCTGCACTTGGATCACAACCCCATGGAGCGCTGCAGGCTGGGGACGAGTGGCTGGGGAAGGTCGGAGGTGTGCTGTGTCTGAACACAAGCCCAGGTGTGCCCAGGTGCCCGAGGAGGCCAATGGGCAGTGGTGTGGCCACAGGACCAGGGCAGTGACCATCCCCCTGTGTGACCACTGCTGAGGCCTTACCTCAAATCCTGCGGGCAGTTTTGGGCCCTGCGTGAAAAGAAAGACTTGGAGGTGCTGGAGTGTATCCAGAGATGGGAATGGAGCTGGTGAATGGTCTGGAGAACCAGGAGATTTTTAGGCAGCTCTACTTAGACAAGAATCTTTTCATCTGCCAATTCAGATTT
>VYXF01005300.1:8008-25299 GCA_013397295.1 Polioptila caerulea | reverse complement strand
TGGGGACGGCCCCGGGAAGGGGGGCGGCGGAGAGAGGCCAGTGGAGCTTGTTCGGGGCGCGGGGAGCGCTTTCCCCGCGGGAGCTGCTCCGGGCCGGGCTGTGCCGTGGGCACCACGGGCGGACCCTGCTGGGCGCCCGGCGGGTCCGGCGGAAAAGCTGCGCAGGGATCTCCCGACGGGTTTCGGGCTGCATCGCAACCCGGAGCGGGTCTGGCTGTTCTGGTACGCAGGGTTTGGCTGTCCCGGGACACACGGTCTGGCTGTGCTGCGACACAGGGTTTGGCTGTCCCGGGACACATGGTTTGTCTGTCCTTGAACACCCGGTCTGGCTGTCCTGCGACCCCGGGTTGTGTTGTCCTGGGACACAGGGTCTGGCTCTTCTGGGATGTGGTTCGGATGTCCTGGGACACAGTTTGGCTGTGCCAGAACAAAGCTCTGCCTCTGCAGCGTGGTCCTGCCCCAGTACTTCACTGCCTGATGTGCCTCTGCTTGCCGGGGACACCACGGCCCAGGCAGGGACCACAAACTGTGGCGGATCAGTGTCTGGGATTTATCCCATTAGCCGTGAGCCAGCCTACGTAGTGATGCTGGGAAAAATTCCTCGGGAATCACCACGGTTAGTGGCGCTTTGCAGTGCAGGCAGTTTGGTGGCTTTTCATCTCCATTTGCAGAAAGAAATGAGGAGATAAAGTAATTTTTGGACTTTCAAAAATCCTGTGATCAGGGTTGCCTGACCATTGGGGAGCTGCTGGGGGACTTCAGGGGTGCTGGGGGGTCTCGGAGTCACTGTGCAGATGGAATTTAGCAGGGAAGGCAGGAATGTGAGTGTTTGCTTTGGGCAGGGAAGAGTTAAAGTCCTGACTGACACAGCAGGAGCCTGCAGCGAGGGGAACTCTCTGTGGATGGAACCAGGAATCCTGGGCCGGTTTGTACAAAAGGTGTTTGAGTAAGGAAAATCTCTTTGGATTCAGGTGTGGCCCTGGGGAAAATTAATTTCTTACCATCATAGAATTGTTTGGCTTGGAAAAAAATCATTGAATCCAACATTAACCCAACACTTCCAGGTCTACCACAGCTCCCAGGGGATGGGGAGGTTGGAAACCCCACAGGCAGGGGCTCCTCATTCCTCCTGCTCAACAGTGCTTGAGCAGAAGCTGTTGTCAGCAGGTGAATTACTCCCAGCAGTGGGAATTCCAGGGCTAGGGATGCAGCCAGAGTTTTGGCAGACCTGGGAGCATCATGACTGCAGTAAAGACCTTGTTGTTTCAGTCGCGGGGTGTGCAGCTCCCTGCTTGTTGTTCTTCATCCCTAATGAAGTATCCCACCCAATTTTCCTGCTAAAATTCCTCTCTCCAGGGAGAAAGGCACACAGGACCTGTGCAGCGAGATCTGCCTCTGTTGGCCCTGGAGTTTTGCTGCAATTCCAGGTGTTCCAGGGGAGCAGCAGTGCCCTTGCAAGTGGTTTGATTTCCACGCCAGCTTTTGCCTCAGGCCTGGCTGTGGTTAGGAAGGGAGCTGCTCCGGCACCCACACAGGCATGCCAGGCTTGCAGCTCCCTGGCTTTAGCCTGGGATTTTAGAGCCAGCCTAACTGCTCTGGACTCAAGCAAGGGCTGTCCTGCCACACAGGGCGAGTCCCTTCCAAAGTGCCGTGAGGATGTCCCCATGCCAAACTTCTGGGGTACCCAAAGGCAGCGCTGGAGATGAGGAATTCCTGTACTCACATGAGTCAGAGAGGAAAATATTTAATTCCTGGGCCAGAAAACACCTCTTCCCACTTAATTAGTTTGAAAACAAGGCTGAGATCCTCTTTGCTCTGTGTCTTTAAGCTTGAAGCAGCCCAGGGAAGCAGAAACTGTCCCAGGACACGGCACAAATCCATGTCCTCCCTGGCCAGGGGTCTGTGCCGGGGGAGTTGCTCTGCCCAGAGCCAGAACCCTTCAAATGGAGCACGAAAACACCAGTTGTAGCCTGGATTGTGCCAGGCAGGGAGCAGCTCCAGCCTGAGGGACCTCCAGGAGGAGCAGGGGAGGGAATTTGGGGTTGCTGCTTGTTTGCATTTGGCAGATCCCTTTGGAGCTGTGCAGACATGGCTGCACATCCATGGCTATCCCTGCAGCTTTGCAGCAGTCACATGGGCTCTGTTTGTGTTGGGATGGGAGGCTTAGGGACGCAGGTTGGAAAAGCTGCAGCTCTTTTTGTTTTTTTGTTGGTTGTTTTTTTTTCTGAAAGGGAAACCCATTGTGCTGCGGGAGAGGCAGAGAGAGCCTCCCCCTTCCCTCTGGGCTGAAAAACCCTGCTGGCATTCTGTCCTCAAGCAGCATTTCTTGAGGGTTAAAAATAGGGAGAGATTTTGCAAAGGGATATATCCAACCTCAAAATCGGGCTGTGTTTCTTGGCTCTGGGAAAAACACACCAGGCTCATGCCCCATTGCTCGTAACAGTGATGACGTAGCTTTAAAAACTTGCTGTTTGATGTTTGAGGGCTAAAACCTTCCCAAAAACAAACTCAGCTGAGCTCAGGTTCAATAAAAGCTGCGCTTTCTTTATCTTTTAAACTGTGAGTGGTTGTTTGGCTTTTCTTTCTTGGGAAAGGGAATTCATTTAGTTGAAATTCCTGTCTGGCACAATGCCTTTGCTTGCTGAAAGGGAGATTTACCACTCGGCTCGGCATTGCTGATGGCTGGGAAAGCCTCAGGAAGCTCAGAAATGGTCCAGGAAAACCAACCTCCACATGGTGGATCCCGTAGAGTTGATCTCCTCAAAAGTACACATATTTTTGGAAGAGAACTGCTTTAAGTGGAGCTGCTCTTCATCTCAGCTGTGGCTGAGTTGGAAGTGCTGGGAGGGAGGGGGAAAGTGCCATTTGGTGGTTTGGAGGTGAGGTTATGAAGTCCTCAAAAAGAGCTTTCCCTTGGGAAAAATTGTGGGAGAAGACCCTGGGAGGGCAACACTGAACAGCAGCTGGCTCCTATACACTGTCCAAAGGCATTTCTTCATTTGTCTGCCGCTCTTTTCCTGGGAAAGGCAGTGGAGTGGAGGCACTTAGCAAAAGTTGACTCAGAGCATGTCCCGCTCTCCCTGTCCCGGGACAGGACAGGCTCCTGGCAGAGCCTAAAATCAGCCAAATTCCAGCCGGGAGCTCTTCCTCTGCCCCAGCTGAAAATGCTTCAGATGAGGCCCCGCAAGGGGTTTGCTGGAGTAAAGTCCCAAATTCCTGCTGCCCAGGGATCCTTTTATATTCCAGTCCCGGGGGTGTAATGCAGCAGGAATAGCTCCTGCCTCTCCCCTGCCCAACGAAACGTGGCTGAGTGCTTTCTTTAGCTTGGGCTGCTCCTGTTTGTTTTAAAAAGGACTTTTTTGGAGGTGCTGCCTGTACAGGATCCTGAGACGACATTTTGGGAAATGGAAATGAGCTGCCTTTAATTATTCTTGGAAGCAGTGGTGTTGTTCTGCTGCGAGGTCTCCCAAGCTTGCTGGTGGTGATGACGAACCCCAGGTGTTCCCTTGCAGAGGATGCTGATGAAGAAGGAGGTGTGAGGCTGTACCTATTGGCACATTCCCGGCATTCCCAGCAGAGCCTGCTTGGCCACTGGCCCCACCGGAGCACCAGGGATGAGCCCCCAGGCAGCTCTGTGGGACAACTCAGATTCAACCCCACGGTGCGACACGTGGTCATCAGCGAGCACAAGGACGTCACCTTTAACTGCTCCATCAAAGTGCCTCAGGAGCTGCTCCGGCCCGATGCCCCGGGAATTTCCCTCTGGAAGGACGGGAGGGAGCTGCACGTGCTGGATCGCATTGCCAGCAGCCACTTTGAGATCCCTGATGAGGAGGAGGTGGCCATGACCTCCACCTTCAGGTGAGTCCTGCCGGCCTTCCGGAGCAGGTGGGAATGAGGGATGTCCTGAGGGCTGGCTCCCAGGGAAGGTGGGAAGCCACAGGCCCTGAGGCGGTGTCCGTTCTGTCCGGCAGCATCCTTGGCGCCCAGCGCTCGGATAATGGCTCCTACGTCTGCAAACTCAACATCTCCGGTGTGGAGGTGGTGTCTGATCCCATCCTGGTGCAGCTGGAAGGTGAGCTGGAGCAGCTGTGGAGTTGTGTCCTGGCTGAGTGACCAGGAGCTGGGAGCCAGAAACGGGGAATCCTTTGCTTCCCTGTGTCCGTGCAGGTCTCCCGCACTTCATCCGTCAGCCCGAGCAGCTGAATGTCACCAGGAACAGCCCCTTCAACCTGACGTGCCAGGCTGTGGGGCCTCCAGAGCCTGTTAAGATCTATTGGTTCCAGAACAACATCCAGGTCAACCAGAAACCCCACATCTCCCCGTCGGTCCTGACTGTGCCAGGTGAGTTGGGAGTGTCCCTGCCATGGAGTGTCCCTGCCGTGGGACACCACTGCTGGGAATGTGCCTTGTGCCATCCCACAGCTGGTCCCTGCCAGGAGGGGCTGTTCCCATGCACAGCCCTGGGGCCCCTCTGGGGCAGGAAGCCCCATCTGACCCTCTCTGACTGCTGCCAGAAATCCCTCCCTTGGAAGAGGCAGGATACTCAACCGACTCCTGAGCAACCAGCGGATTTTTCCACCAGCCTCTGGCTGTGCCAGCACGAGCCTGGCTGCTCTCCTGGGCTGCTGGAATGTTGGTCCCCACTTTGTCTCTGGAAGAGTTTGGGATGCTCCCTGTGCTGTGTGTCTGTGACAACTGGTGGGACACAGGAATAAAAATCCTTGGTGTCCCATTAACCCCACTCTGGTTTTGCTGCTGAGGCAAAAGATGGGGCATTTCTTGCTTTGCTTGCGAGGAGGAGGCCAGCGGTTAATTAAGAGCTGGGCTATAATTGCCCAGTCTTGGCATCCAGCGGCAGGCAGCCTTTAAAAGGCAGTGAAAGCCGGAAGAAGTGACTCATTCCTCTTGGATGTCCTCGCGTCCGCCTGGCACCCGCTAGGTTGGGTCTTTGGAGCAGAGCTTCTCCTGGCCCAGGGGCCCTGGCACCCTGAGGCACTGCTGGTGTGAGCCAACACTCCCCACATCCACCTTGGCATGGGACAGGGATCCCAAGCCCTGGGTCACCTCACCCAGGCCGTGAGAATCCGCCCTCGGGTATTTCCAGTGGTCCTTCTCTGCCATCAGCTGGGGGATTTGAGCGGTCCTTGACCAGCACAAAATCATCTGACTAGGCCGTGGCAGGGCCTCTTCTGCTTTCTGCCTTTCCCCTTTTGGAGGGAAAACAACCTCTTCCTCAGGAGCTTGTGCAAGGGCTCCATAGGGACATTGCGTCCCCGCTGTGCCGGGTCTGGCAGGCATGGCACACGCGTGGCCCCCGTGTGGGAGCGGGGCAGCTGGAGCCTGGGGTCACCCCCGGGCACTGGCAGCAGAAGTGTCACGGAGGGCAGTGGGAATGGGCTAAGAAAGGAAACCCTAAGTGTTTGGGGAGCTGGTGGGATCGGGATGGTTTTGGGATATCCAGGGAACGGGGCTGTGTTTTCCTGGCAGGACTCGACAAGCCGGCGCTGTTCAGCTGCGAGGCCCACAACAGCAAAGGCCTGACTGCATCCAGCCCGGGCCAGGTCAACATCAAAGGTAAGCTCCCATTCCCTAATAAACCCCTGTATCCAAGCCTCCACGCATCCCAGCACTCATCCTTCACAAGCTGAGGGAGATCCCAGCTTCAATCCTGATACTAAAGTCCAGCAGAATCCGGTTGTAACGTGGTCATCCCAGCATCGGAGTGGGGGAGGGAGCATCGAAAAGTAAATTTGAAAGCAAAACTGTCAGCTTCAAAGCAGGATTCGGAAGGGCTGCATCACTCCTTTCCTTCCTTCATAACCAGGGTGGTGCTCCATAGGAATTTTCCATAGGAAACAGTGGAAATTGCTGACATTCCTGATGGGAGCTGCTCTGGCAACGTGAGGAAGGTGTTCCCCAAAAATAAGTCATGGCCTTTAAGCTGCCCAGAGTGGTCACAAATATAGAAATGGCCAAAATAGTCCTGAAAGTGACATTTTTGTGCTTCCCTATCCGGTGGTCCGGCACATCCGCAGAATTCGGATGTGGGGTCACACACCGAGCCCTGGGAGCTCCAGGGAAAAGCCACACGCCAGGCTTGTGTTTAGGCTTCCAGCTGACTGCCTTTGGCTTCTCCCTGCAGGAATTCCATCAGCTCCTGTCAGTGTGCAGGTCCTCAACAGGACAGCCCATGGAATCAGGATATCCTGGGTGCCGGGCTTTGATGCCTTCTCTGCCTTGAACAGCTGCAGCGTCCAGGTAAGCATCCAGAATTCCCATATCCCTGCAACTCTCCCACACGGATGCTCCGAGGCAGGTGGAAGTTGGTGGTGTTTGGCATGAGCTGCACAGTTTCACAGAATCCTGGGACGGTTTGGGTTGGAAAGACCTTAAAGATCATCCAGTTCCAACTCCCTTCCAATACCTTCCACTATCCCAGACTGCTCCAGCCTGGCCTTGGTCACTTCCAGGGATGGGGCAGCCACAACCTCTCTGGGAAGCTTGTGCTACAGCCTCACAGGGAACATTTCTTCACAATAGCCCATCTATCCCTGCCCTCTGGCAGTGGGAAGCCATTCCCCCTTGTCCTGTCATTCCATGTCCTTGTCCCAACTCTCTCTCCAGCTCTCTTGGAGCCCCTTTCTACTGGGCAACACAGTCAGGTTGTCATGTGTTGGTTCAATTCCCAGAAATGCTCCAAGTAGGTCTTTGGAAGACTCTGCAAGCCTGGGGTTGCTGCAGCCACACACTTATCCTGGTCACACCCTTTCCAACCAAGCAGCATTCCCAAACTTTGGAGGGGCAGATTTCTCTTAGCTCCCCACTCCTGCGAAGGAGCTGAAGGATTGATTGCCTGTGTCCCTGGACAACTCAGGGAATGCCACCTCCATGGCTGGAGCCTGCAGGTATTTTCACCTGCTGCACATGGCTGGCTTTCCCAGTCCAAGCCCATCTTGCTGTGTCATGGGTATGATTTTTATCCTGGAAAACCTCCACTCCAGCTGGGATAACACGTGGAGAGAGGCAACCTTTGAAGCCAGGTAAAAGTGAAAGGAATTTCAGGGAAGAAAGGTACCAGGGCTAATATTAGCATCATGTCCTGCTGCTGCCTTCCAGCCGGAGCTTGGGAAGCAGGGTGGAGAGCCAAGGAATTTCCTATGACTTAACATTCATGGTCTGTCTGTAGGAAATGGCCTTTGAAAGTGGAAAACAGGAGGGGGTTTCTGGCAAAAACACAGCTGTGACTCAGCCCTTTTGCTGCTGTCCCCTTGGATAATCCCCGGGCCCATTGAACCAGTGACTCATTCCCGAGGGCTGCAGCTGGCCCACCTGCCAACTCCAACTGCTGCAGTTGGCAAACATCCTGATTTCCTTCCAAAATCCGTGGATTTGATGGATTATTCTCAGAAGACAATTGAAGATCGGGCTGGATGCTCAGGATGTCTGATCCTGGAAGCATCATGTGTGTTCCTCTGGCCACTGCTCGCCTCCCTCAGAGCATCTTGTGACAGCTTGGGGATGGAGGTGGCATTCCCTGACTTTTTCAGGAAACAGGCAACCCCTCCACTCCTTCCCATTATTTGTAAGGAATAGGGAGCTGAGGGAAACCTGCCCCTCCAAGTCCTGACTTTGGGAATGCTGCTTGGCTGGAAAGGGTGTGACCAGGATAAGTGTGTGGCTGCAGCAACCCCAGGCTTGCAGAGTCCTCCGAAGATTTACATGGAGCATTTCTGGGAATTTCTCCACGAAAACCTGAGGATGAAGGCTATTCTTTTATGATTTTGGCTGTAAAATAGGTGCTGAGACCATCCTGAGACAGTGGGGGGGGGCTCTTTTGATTGAGCACAAGGATAGGTGTCCTGCCATCCCAAAATCATGGATGGAGGCTTTTCAGAGGATTGCATGGTCCTGTGCACATTGGTTGGGTTGTCCTTGTTCTTGCTCTTCCTTCTTTCCTCCCTCTATCCCAGTCTAGATAGTACTTCCCACAAAATGAGGTGTCTCCTGGAAAGCTGCAGTGGCTCTGTGGGCAGTTCCACTGGGGCTCCACATCCATGAATTTGTCTATCTTTGAAAAGCGGGACTTGTTTTTGGGATTTTGAATTCATCCATGCTGCTAAATGTGACAAAGATTGGGATTAGTCCTGTGACATCCCAAGGAGATAAATCCTGTTTTCCAATGATGTACTGCACAAAAAAAAGAGCTTTATTTTTTGGGGGATGTGCTGCCTGGTTATTTTATTTGGGGATCTTTTTGCTCCATGCTGCAAAAAACAGCAAATCATCCCTCCCTCCTTCCTAGCATCCCTGGAATGTTCCCAGCTCCACACATGCTGGAGCCCTCTCCCTGTGCCCTGTGAATGTCCTGCCATGAGCTTTCCCTGCAGGAGCTTTTCCCTGCAGAGTTCAAATGGGAGGCAGGGCTCTGGATCCTGTTTTCCCAGCAGGTTGTTGCTGACTAATCCCACTTTTCCAATTAAAGGTCAAGGAAGTTGTTCCAAGAGGCAATGTCTCCCTTCAGCCCTTCCACACCTCAGTGCCTCCCCATGTGTATCACATCCAGCAGCTGGAGCCCATGGAAGAGTACAACATCCGTGTTTCCTGCGGGAATGAAGTCGGCTGGTCGGCATTCAGCCCCTGGATAACGGCCAGCACCACAGAGGGAGGTAGGAAAAGGGGACTGAGGACTGAGAAGGGTTTCTCTGCCTCAGTCCCTCTGGATAAGAGGCAGCTCCAGAGTCCTGGTTGCTCCCAGGGTGGGAAAGGAAACTTCCCTGTTTTCCGTGGGCTTTCTGGTTGAGCTCCATCTCGTTTTCCATCAGATTCCCACATCATTTTCCCAGCTTCCCTCACCTCCTTTCCCGTTGATTCCCACAGCTCCGAGCACGCCGCCGCTGAACGTCACGGTGTCCTTCAATGAATCCAGCTCCTCGCTGGAGATCCGCTGGGTGAAGCCATCCCTGGAGAGGATCCACGGGGAGCTCCAGGGCTACCACGTCTGGTACAGGTGGCACAACTCCGAGGGCATGGTGAGTCACCAGGAGATGGGGAAGGATGGCTAAATCCTGGGAAAATTCCCAGCAGGGATGTCCAGATGGGTTTTGGTGCTTCCATAGATTCTTTTGGAGCTCATTTCTTTGCTGTCTTGGGCTTTCGTGTGGGCTTCAAACCACTCCTGGCCGTGCATTCCCTGGATTTTGAGCTGTTCCTTACTGAGATGGGATTTATCCCTGCCTTAACCCACAGCACAGAATTTCAGAGCTCGAGGAACTCTTTGGCCCAAAGGCCTCTGTGAGTGCATGAAATCACCTGGCACACCCTGCTTGCCTTTTCTAGGATTTGGGAAGTCGCTGCAGGAATTTGCTTGGGCAACATTGGCTCCGGGCAAAAGATCCCATCTGGAGCCTGTGGATAACAGCAGGAATGGATCCAGCTGTGGTTTGGGTTCCTCTGTGCCAGGCTGGCGGAGTGACCCCGGCTGGAAACTGTGACTCATGCCCATTTTTTTGTCAGATGCTGCACTTTCTGTTCTCCTTTTACTCCTCCGTATAGATCCAGCCTGAATGAAGCCAGGGAAACAAAATCATGGTCTTGTGACTCAGAAAAAAGTGCTGACAGCTGTCTCTCTCCAGCAAAAGGCCAAATCCAGGCCTTGCCCTTTAAGCCTTGGGAGATTTATTGTTGTTGTTGTTGTTTGATAAATTTTTGTCCATTTTTCCAGCTTACGGGGTGAAATTTTTTCCAGTTCTCAATTTTTTTCATGAGTCTGAGGCACAAGACTGGAGTTCTGACTCCTCAAAAAGCTCCTTCTGAGGTTGGACTCGATAATCTCAGAGGTCTTTTCCAACCCAAATGATTCTGTGAGAATGATTCCAAAAAATAAAGTCCCTGAGTAGTGGCCCTGCAAAGGCTAAATCTGGATTGCCCCAAAATAACTACCAGTTTTTGCAGGATAAAGTCAGGAAGAAGCTGGATTTTGGTGTCATAGGGCCACCTGCAGGCCTCTCCACAATGAGAAAATTCCCAAAAGTTGGTTTATTTTCTTCCTTAACCAGCAGTCCTTGTTGGAGCCAAGGCTGCCCAAGTTGGGATGGGAAAAAATTCCTCAACTACCACAAAACTCATAAAATCCCATTAAATTTGGCAGGTCAGCCCTGCTTTTTGCTCATGGTCTGGGTGTGTCCTCAGATGACACAGCAGAGCCCTTTAGGACAGGGAAGGATCCCGATTTTAGGCTGGTGGTAGGGATAGAGTCCCGTGTGGATACAAGGAGGAAGACAGGAATGTGGGAGCAAAGGTGACAACAGGGCCCAGCTCCTGTTGCTGCGAGTAGGTGTCCACACATTCCCAGGGTTTGGGTGTTTCACATCTGTTTTCGTGGCTTTTTTGGGACAAGGAACAGAAACTGATTCCCCCTGAGAAGTTCCGATTCCCTTTCCCTGAGCTGATCCCCCTCAGCTCTATTCCCTCTCCTCACTTACCAATCCCCCTCAGCTCCTGCATTTTTTGTGGGATGCTCAGGAAGGAGCCAGGCACTGCTGGGCACAGCAGCCTGCCAGATGTTTTGGCTGCAGCTGGGCAGCTGTTTTGCACTTGGAAATCGGCAGGGAGCAGCAGCAGCACTTTCTCAGTTGGAAAGGATGGAATTTGCAGGGAAAAGCTCCTGTGTTTTTACTAAGCCATGCTGCCTTCTGCCATGCCAAGGAAACACGTAAAAAGTTGGAATATAATTAGGTGGACACAGACCACAGAAAGCAGAAAATATCTGCCCCAGGATCTTCTTTCAAAGCACTTGGATGATCATACCAGGAGCACACGGATCCATGGGTGCTGAGGCTCACAGGGCTCCAAACTGGCCACAACGAAGGCTGAGGGTCACAATCCATGTCACCAGAGCCTTTCCCTTCCTTGCCAGATCCTTCCCTGCCTCTGTTCTGTCTCTGGCTGCTGCTGTTGTGAAGCAGAGAGGGCCAGAAATGGTCAAACTGAACGGGAAGCGCTGCTCAGCTCCGTTCCCGATCCCATCCGGCCCTTGCACACAGGGCCATTCTTCTCCCTAAATAGCCGAGTGCTGCACTTCCTCTGGGCTGGGAAAGCAAAGCAGCTCCAAAGGTTGCCAAGGGGACAATTCTCAGTAAATCCTCAGGTTTCCCTGCCTTCCCCAGCCCAGGATTTTCTTCCCTTCCTCTCTCCAGCAGATTGTCTCCAGTGAGGCCCGGCTGAACGGCAGCGTGGCCGTGCTGCCCGTGGTGGCCACCAACGCTACCTGCTCCATCCGGGTGGCTGCTGTCACCAAGGGGGGAGTGGGACCTTCCAGCATTCCCGTGGAGATCTTCATCCCTGACCGTGGTAAGGAGGAGCAGGGCTGGACACTGGGAATAGTGCAGGGTGTGCTTTCCATGAGGCTGTTTGGGCATCACTCCATCCTCCTTTGGGTACTTTCCCTGTCAGCCAAGGATCCTGATTTGGGAGCAGGAAAGCCTCATTCCCTTTTTTCCCTTGTAACCCTTTGGGCTCTGCTGAAAATCCCATGGAACTCCTGCCCCAAGCCCCAGGTGCTGCAGGCTGTCTTTCACTGGCTCCATTAACAGGATATTTTCTTAGGATTAATAACCTCAGCCCCCTCTTCGACTCCAGCCTCTGGAAATGCCGACTCCTTCGTCGTAGCCCTGGGATTTATCTGCGGGACAATTGCTGTCGGAGTCATCCTCTGCTTGTCCGTGGTCATCCAGAAACGATGCGTGGAGACAAAATACGGGTAAGGGGATGGAAAACAGGGCGGCTCCCGAGGGGTGGGTGGTCAGCAGGCCCTGCTGGATTTGGGGACAAGGATTCTGTCCCCAGGACTGATGTTGTTGCCACAAATGACCTCCCTGTCGTGAGGGAAGAAGTGGGTTTTTCCTTCCCCGCCCTTCCTTAGCTCAGCAGTTCACCTTTTGCTCACTATTCCTAAAGGGAAGTGAACTTGTGCAACTTGGTGGGGGAGGTGTTTTGGCACGGAAATGAGAAAGCAGAGGGTGGCACTGGTCACCAGAGGGTGACCTGGACCCAAGGGAACGGCTGGAGCTGTATCAGGGGAGGTTAGGCTGGATTTTGGGAAAAGATCCTTCCCCCAGAGGGAGCTGAACAGGCTCCCCAGGGAATGGTTATGGCTCCAAGGCTGCCAGAGCTCCAGGAGCATTTGGGCAATGCTCCCAGGGATGCACAGGGTGGGATTGTTGGGGTGTCTATGCAGGGCCAGGAGCTGGACCAGATGATCCTTGTGGGTTCCTTTCAACTCCACGATTCTGTGATTCCATAATATCCCATGTCCTGGAGAAACCCTCTTGCCTCATCCCACGCCTGGGTTCAATGGCCCAGCATTGTTTAAATACGTGGACAAAGGGCTGTTTTCTCCTGCAATAACCCAACACTCCTCACTCATCCTCGTGACTTCCTAAGTGATGTTTAACTGCCTCATGCTCCCAGTTTGGAAACTGGTACCGAGTAAGGATCCCTTTCCTAACTGGTTATTGTCACTCTCTCCCTGCTTTCCCAGCTATGGAGCATGCTGCCCTGGTGTTGTTTCCCAAAGCTGGACTCTGCAGGTCTCCAGCAGCATTCCTGCTCCTTGAGTAGGAAATGAGTATCCTATTTCCTCCCCAAAATCTCTGTGACTCACTCCTTGTTGGTTTAGTGGTGTTTGTGTAGCTGTTGTTTTGCTCAGACGTTACAGGTGATGGTGCTGATCCAGGAAAAAGGAAATAGAATGTGCATTTCCCCTTTTCCTACTGATCCCCTGGGCCCCTGCCTCTGCCATGGTGATTCCTTCATGCAGCTGAAGCAGCCTCAGCAGATGTGTTTGTGTTCCCTCAGGAATGCTTTCAGCAGGAACGACTCAGAGCTGGCAGTGAACTACACAGCCAAGAAGTCCTACTGCCGGAGAGCCGTGGAACTGACCCGTAAGGATACGTTTTTATCCCTCTGGAAGGAGCTGGAGGGGGAAATGGCAGCAGGTGGGAGGTGCCTGAGCTCCTCTCCCCCTCTCCTGCAGTGGGAAGCCTGGGTGTCAGCAGGGAGCTCCAGCAGAAGCTGCAGGATGTTGTCGTGGACAGGAACGCCCTGAGCCTGGGAAAGGTCCTGGGAGAGGGTGAGTGAAACCCATCCCATTGCATGAACATTCCATGAGCCCAGCTTGTCCTCCTCCTGTTACTGATGAGGAACAAGCCTGTTGGCTCCATCTTGGAGCATTCCAGCTCTTAGGGATCTCGTGATGTCCTGAAAGGTGGTGCTTTGGATAAAGGGATTCCTTCTTTCCTGTGGTGCAGGGGAGTTCGGCTCTGTGATGGAGGGGCGGCTCAGCCAGCCCGAAGGGCCCCCACAGAAGGTGGCTGTGAAGACCATGAAGTGTAAGTTGTCTCTCTGCCCCACAGGACTTGATGTTTGTCCCACTGGATACCAACATTCCCAGCACCTCTCTCAGGAATGGCATCCTGGCACATTTTGGGGTTTTAAAGCTCGCTCTTTCTCTCTGCTTCCCAGTGGATAACTTTTCCCAAAGGGAGATCGAAGAGTTCCTCAGCGAAGCAGCGTGCATGAAGGACTTTGACCATCCCAATGTCATCAAGCTCCTCGGTATGGGCTGTCCTTTCCCACCCTCCAGCTGGGATTTGGGTGGACCTGGATCCCTTTTCCCAGGGCACTGTGTGAGTTGTTCCTGTTTCCCAGGGGTGTGCATCGAGTTGAGCTCCCTGCAGGTACCCAAGCCCATGGTCATCCTGCCGTTCATGAAATATGGGGACCTGCACAGCTTCCTGCTCCGCTCCCGGCTGGAAATGGCCCCCCAGGTAGGGGGCACTGGGAGCTGAGGAGTGGGGTGGGATCGAGGTGGGAAGGGAATTGCTCTCTGCAGCTCCTGCAGGCTCGTGGGTCGATGAATGGCACGGTCTCAGGGATGAGAGCTCGTCTGCTGCCGTGGGCTCATCCATTGGGGTGTCAGCCCTGGACAGGGAAGCTTTCAGATCAACACTGTGTAACCCCCACCTTCCCTCCCCAGTTTGTGCCCCTGCAGACCCTGGTGAAGTTCATGGTGGACATCGCCCTGGGCATGGAATACCTGAGCAGTCGGAACTTCCTCCACAGGGACTTGGCAGCTCGGAACTGCATGTGAGTGTTTTCCTCTGCTCCATCCCACAGGACGAGCCTTGCGGATTTACGGCACAGCTCTGCTCCTTTCAATAAAAGTTCCCCTGGTTTTGAGACGCAGAGCTCAGCCCGGGGTTGGTGGCTCAGGATGTGGCCCTGGGGCTGTCCTGATCCCTGTGTGCCCCCAGGCTGCGGGATGACATGACGGTGTGCGTGGCAGACTTCGGGCTCTCCAAGAAGATCTACAGCGGGGATTACTATCGGCAGGGCCGCATCGCCAAGATGCCGGTCAAGTGGATCGCCCTCGAGTCCCTGGCTGACCGTGTCTACACCACCAAGAGCGACGTGGTAGGTCCCCGTGCCTGGAGGGACAGCCCCCTGGGCTGAGCCGTGCTGTGCTCCTGTTGGTGTCCTTCCCTGGAAGGCAGGAGGCTGTCGGAGACCTTCTGCTGCTGGTGCAGTCGGTTCCTTGAGTGGGCCCCTCGCCTCCATCCTGGTCATTCCCAATTTTGGGAACACCACAGCTCTGCCCATTGTCCCTTGGATGCCAGGCAGTGACCTTTCCCCATGAAAAGGTTCATTCATTCCTCCTGCGAGTGTCCCTTCAGCCTTGGCCTTTTCCCTTTGTGCCGGCAGTGGGCATTCGGCGTCACCATGTGGGAGATTGCCACGCGCGGGATGACGCCGTACCCAGGGGTGCAGAACCACGAGATCTACGAGTACCTCTTCCATGGGCAGCGCCTGAAGAAGCCTGAGGATTGCCTGGATGAGCTGTGAGTCCTGGGATCCCAGCTGGGAAAACGGATTTTCCTAGGAACAGCCCCCTTAACTTTGCGCTGCGTGCCTAGGGAAAGCCAGATCCTGGAGCAGAGCATGTGTCAGCATCTGCTGAACTCCAGGCCAAAATCCCAACAAATATCCTGAGGGGAAGCAATGGGTTTGTAGGGTTGGCAAGGTCACCAAGAACAGTGATGGGACTTCTTAGTATTTTATTTATTTATTTTTGAATTTGTTTTGGCCAAAAGGTCCTGGCTGGTGATGCTCTTCTCTGTCAGTCTAGGGCCTTTCCTTGCCTCAAATCTATAAATCTGGGTCCCCTTGGGAAGGAGAACTGCAGAATACACAAACCTCTGGGTTTCTGAGCAGCTCAGCAAAGGCCTTTCTCCCAAGTTTCTTTCCTGAGTTTTTCTCCAGTGCCATTAGAGCTGAAAAGGTTTAACCCCCTCCCATGGCTGAGAGCTTTGAATCCCAACCGGATAAACAGAGTTGGACATTTCCTAAAAGGTTTCTTTCCGCTTTCCTGAGGGAAGCAGTGCAGGAACCTCTTAAGAATCCAGCCTGCTGGAGGGCAGAGAGACTGGCAGGGACATGCTAGGAGCTTCCAGGGCTCTCGGTTATCCAGCCTGGGAACAGGCACCTGCCAAGGGAAGGACTGGGCGTCCCACACAGAGAGCTGGGATGTTTCCAGGGAATGGATCCCAGGGCTGCACTGGAAGAGACTTCTCACGCTTCTAACAGCAGCTTGGGCTGATAAATCCATGCCCTTGGGAAAAAGCCTGAGCAAAGGGAGTCGGTTTCACTTTGATTTAATGGGAATTTCAAGGCTTGCCCAGCTTGGAGCAAAACTGGGACTTGGCCCCCATACCTCCCCTAATCCAGAGAAGTGCAGGCTGCCTGGAGAAGCTGTGGCTGCTCCATCCCTGGAAGTGTTTAAGGACAGCTTGGAGCAACCTGGGATGATGGAGGGTGCCCCTGCCCGTGGCAGCAGGGTGGGACTGGATCATCTTTAAGGTCCTTTCCAAACCAAACCATTCTGGGATGCTGGGATCCTCTGTTAACCACACTCCTCTCCCACTTTCCAGGTATGAAATAATGTCTGAGTGCTGGAGAGCCGACCCTGCAACCCGCCCCACCTTCTCCCAGCTCAAAGTCCAGCTGGAAAAGCTGCTGGAAAACCTGCCCAAAACCAAGGCAGGCGGGGACATCATCTACATCAACACCGGCCTTCCCGAGCAGAGCCCAGACTCCACACAGGATTCCGGCTTCCCGCAAGCGGACTCGGATTTGGACGCCGGGGAGGCGTCGGAGCCCGGCTCCCCCGGCACGGAGGCGGCGCTGGTGGCCGTGGATGTGCATCCCAGCGAGCAGTGGGACACCAGGTACGTCGTGGAGGAGCAGCTCGGTGGCCCCGTGGAGGAACCCTATGTGCCCCTGCTTCCCTGCCAGGGCTTGGAGCCGGGGTGCCGATGGAGTCAGGCCGGCACTTTGCCGGCGTCGGAGCGGCCGCGTGCCGGGAGCTGCGGAGAGGACTCGGAAGTGCCACTTGGAACGGTGTGAGTGGCACCATGGCAAGGACACAGAGGGAATATTTTAATAAACAGTCGTCTCTTTTATTTATTATCTCCTGCACGGTTTTCCTGGTGGAGGCTGGCTCTCCTCAGGAGCTCTTTCCTGGGCTGAAGTCCCAGGGGTTTGGAATTAACAGTGGAATTATTTTGCTGTAATTATTCATCTTTTCCAGAAGGAACAGAGCAGGGTGGGGTGGATGGTGCTGAGGGGGCAGCTGGCCTTGCAGGGCCTGGTGTTTTCCCCCTTTTCCGTCACGTGTTAAGGTTTGTGGGATGGGCAGCCCCTTGGATGATGAGGGCTCCGGCTCTACAGCCTTCTGGGGGATTTCACACTGCAAAAGATCCCCATGGAAAACAGCAACAGGAGCCCGAATGGGAACAGCGTGAGCTCCCACCTTCCCTTCTCCCTGACGGGTTTCCATCCATCCCATCCGCATGCTGGGGCCCATTGCTCCTGCAACACGAGGGAAACAGAAGCCTGAGGGGGGTCCCAGGAGGGCTGGAGCCCCCCAGCCATGATCTGGCCCTTCCCTGCTCCCCCTCCTCCTTTTGGAGGGAATTCTGCTGCTTCCATAGCAGGGGCTGCTTGGCAGCAACAGGAGCCGGACCCAACACCTCTTGCCTCTTCTTGGGGGAGACCAGAATGGGGGGACCGGGCTGGGGAAGTGGGTACCGAACTGGGGGAAGGGGTGCAGGAGCTGGGAGAGGCATTTTGGGACTGGGGAAAGGGATGCTGTGACTCAGATGGGGTGCAGGAGCTGGAAAACGGGTACTGAGATGGAGCAGGGGTGCGGGGCTGGGAAAGAGGTTCCCTGA
>VYXF01005297.1:151858-186974 GCA_013397295.1 Polioptila caerulea | reverse complement strand
GTTTTAAGATATGCTATTTCTAGAAGTGTCTAAACCCTTGTTCATTAGCTGTAGACTTGGAATAAAGTAGTAGTATCATGTGAAGATACTTATGTAAAGATCATGTAAAGAGCTCTTATGAATACTAGCTTGTTTTTATTGGTATGTGTATGAAATTTGGTATTAGTATTTGGATTCTAAGGATCATGAGCTATTGATTAGGAAACCAAGAACTGCAGATTTGTCTGAGCTTTCATTCTGAAACATTTTAATTTTATATTTCTTTATTCTTAGAAGTTGGGCATAGCAGTATGTGGATTTCAACTGATGCTGCAACATCTGTTCTTGAGCCTCTAAAAGTAGTATGGGCCAAATGCAGTGGATATCCCTCTTACCCAGCTCTGGTAAGTGCCCAGCTTCCCAGAAGTACAGTAGTGACTGTTTCTGGTCTGAAAACACCATGTGCAAACTTAAGGTAATTGGTCAATTCCCATTTGGGTTGAATAAAGATGGCTTATTCTGCCCTCTTTACCATGCACTGAGTTTGTAATGTTACTGCAGTATCAGATTTAAGTCAATAATTTCTGCTACCCTGCCATTCCTTTGAGATGTGCAATACTCCTGTGCTGTGGTTTAACCCAGACAGCAGCTAAGCCTCCTCTCAGCAGCCACTTGCTTGCTCCCTGTGGGTGGGGGGAGAGTCAGAAGAGTGCAAGTGAGAAAACTCATGGGTTGAGATAAAGACAGTTTAATAGGGAAAGCAAAAGCCATACACACAAGCAAAGCAAATTCATTCACCACTTTCCTGGACAGCAGGTGTTCAGTCATCTCCAGGAACACAGGGCTTCATCACACGTGGCTTGAGAAGACAACACCATCACACTGAATGTCCCTACCTTCCTCCTCCTTCCCCTAGCTCTATATACTTAGCATGATGCCATATGGGATGGAACATCCCTAAGGTCAGTTGGGGTCAGCTGTGTCCCCTCCCTACTCCTTATGCACCCCAGCCTCCTCACTGGTGGGGCAGTGTGAGAAGAGAAAAAGGCCTTGACTGTGTAAGCACTGCTCAGCATTAACAAAAACATCTCTGTATTGTCAATGCACTTTTCAGCCCAAATTCAAAACTTAGCACCTTACCATCTACTACAATGAAAGTTGTCTCTATTCCTGCTAAAACCACTATGCTTGTCTCAGTAGTCTTTGTTTCTACATTATATATTATTTCTGCTGCAAAATGAGTGTAAAAATACTCTTGATTCTGCAGCTCATTAAAGGAACAGAAAACTCAGTAGCTGGAATAAACTGACTGCAGCCGGTTGTGAATGATGTACTGGAAACTTAAAGCTTGTTGTTAATATAGGATATACATATATGTATATATAAAGGAAAAACAGACACAGTTCTACTTACATCAGAGCTTGCAGAGAAAATATTGATGAGGTGTTTGACTTTAGGCCTTTATGGTTATATGGACAGTTCATACACTGGCTTGATCTGTATATGAGTGTAGACAATTATGACTTTTAATATGCGTGTTCTAAGGACAACATGAAATGTAATCATTCAGAGTCAGGTTAAAACCTCTGGTGGTGGCATTCAGAGCACTTGAGTTTAAGTGCCTCAGTGGGCGACTCAAAGACACTTGGGTAAAATGCTGAAAATGTGATGATTGTCTGTTGAAAGGTGTTAGTGCTAGATTTAAACTGGTGAAGACCAAAGGGTTCCTTTTCTGCCTTCTCCTTTATGTCAGTGTTGGTGTTCCTGAGAGTAGAATAAGTTGATTGAGGAGTTAAACCTCTGTCAAGAAAAGAAACTGCTTTGGATTTCTACAAGCTCCCCACAGTATTAGCTTTCTGTTCATTTATTTTCCAAAGTCAGTTTACTGTGAATTAAGAGTGGTGGAAGTGTGGATGGTGGAAAAACAACAGGAGATGGTAGAGTAGGAGATAGGTGGAACAGGCATAGAGTAAAAACCTTTCTTTGGCTGGAAACTAAGCACTCCATAATGCTGTGAGCTGCCTGCAAAGGAGTTTCTCCATCAGGATGGTTAGTTTAACTTTAACAGCATATTCCCTCTCTCTCAAGTTTTGTTTAGAAAGACTTTGTGACTGCAACTGCATGTTTTGCTGAAGACTGAGTCATTAAATTAGTTATGCAAGGTATTTAAAAGTTACACCATTTTGGTTTTGTTCTTTAATTTTTGCTCCAAAGTTTGAGAATGGAGCATGTATTTTACAGAAATACTTACACCTTAACATACGTTGGTTCTTTAAGGTATATGAATTTCAAACCCCAAAATTTGAGGCCAGTTACAGCTTTTAGAAATCCTGGTTTGACTTTTTCATTCTAAAACCTGCTTGTTTGGTCTCAAAGTTGTACTAAGTGGAATTCAAATGAGACTTAAGAAGAACTGATACTGGTGAAAAATACTTTTTTAGTGTTTTCAGTCAAGTCTGCCACTAGGTCTCCTCCATGCCTATTCAGTTTATGTCAAAAAGTTGTGTCTAGCACAAAGTCAATTTATATCCAGTGGCTGTTTAGTTTATAATTTATTTCTTCTTAACTTAATTATTAATACCTTCTTAAAATGAATTACATTGTTTTAAATATGAGGAACTGTCCTTTCTTCTCTCTTGCAGATTATTGACCCTAAGATGCCTCGTGTTGCTGGCCATCACAATGGTGTTACTATACCAGTGCCACCTCTGGATGTACTGAAAATTGGAGAACAAATGCAGACCAAATCAGACGAGAAACTATTCTTAGTACTATTTTTTGACAATAAAAGAAGTTGGTATGTAATTGAAATGTATTGTTTGATGCAGTGACTTAAAATTTAAAGAACCTGTACCTTTGGTCTAGAAGAAAACTGAAACATTATTTTTTCATGGATATAATTCCTATGGAAGTATAAACTGTAAGATTAAAGTTCCATATTTGAGTCTATTTTTGGACCAAGGTAGATACCATCACTTAAAGATACCTTTTTATTGTCAGTTTGGGAAAAAATATTGTAAGTCATTAAGTAATCTTTTTTATACTTTCATTTATTGACCTGGTGAAATTGTTTCATTGCTTCATAGGTTTTTAAAAAGTTATAGTCTAACATGTCTATCATCCTTCATCATTGCTTGCTGAATTACAACACTTCTCCCCCCAGTCTACTCAAGTGCATTTTCTTTGAATTTTTAACCTCTCTTTAGTTAAATGCTTTATTAACACTTTCATTTGAAGTTCTTAGCCTTTTCTAATTTTTTTTCATTAAACCATCCCTATTTCCATTTATTTTGGCATCAGCAATATGCTGTGTAGAGCCTGAAGGGGGATAATTCACACAACAAAAGATTCTCTTTCCCTCCCCCACGGTCTTCAGTTTTAGGGCTGCTGGGGTTTTTCTGGGGAGGTAGGGGAGACACACTAGGTTTTTTGGTGTTCTTTTGGTTGTTTTTAGTTTTCTCGGGTTTTCCCTAGACATGGAAGCTTCTCATCTACCTTTCATCAAACTGTGTGTTTCTTTTCTGTGTTCTCTGTAGACCCTCTCCTCTCCTAGTTTCCATACATGTCAAGTTAACTGTAAATCTGTCCATGTCTCGTTTTTCTTTTGAATTTGCTTACTTTTAGCTCTCAGTTTCCTCTTTAGATGATTATATGTGGCGTTAAGTGATGCTGCCATTCTCCTGACTCCTTCTGTGCCAGTACACTATTACTTAAATAAATTCCTGCCTAAAATTTATAACTCATGTTTACTCTTCTGCCTCTTAGATTTTTTGGCAAAACTTCTCTGTTCTTCAGTTATTTTTCTAATTAATTGGTACTTCATAATTATTTTTGTTCAGGATTCCAGAAGATCCTGCATTCCTCTGCCTTTGTTTGCAGAGAACATCTGCATTTAAACATACTCAGCTTTCTGTTTCTCATTATTTTCTCTTACTAGGTGTCACCAGTGTAATACATTTTTTCCCTGGTCGCTTTCTAAAAAATTGTTCCTATTGCTTTTTGATTTCTGCAGCTTAAACTGTTCTGATTAGTCTCCATATGCAGGTGGTCCTAAATCATGTAAATATTGTGTCTCTAATGGGTACTCTACATAGTTGGACAGGAAAAGACTCAATACTTCTTCCAGCCCCTTTCCTCCCCTCCACCCTGACCCCACCAACTTGTTTTGGTAATGATTCTTTCATTGTGATTATTTTGGCAATCATAATTCTGTCTCTGTTGTGTCTTAGTCTTGAACCCCTGTTTATGATTTTCATTCATTTGCAGGGAGGATGTGTATCACCTTCAGTCTGTGAGAGCAGTGTCTATCCTCTATGGATTTTTGTATTTGTTTCTTCTTCTTCCCCTCTTATATCTGGAGGACTTGCAAAGCTTTATTTTAAAAATACCTTCTTAAAAGTTCCTCTGACGTGTATTAAAACTGATAATGGTTAGACTGCTGCTTTGCATGCTGTTATCATACTGTCTGTGTCCTTGACTCTTCACATTTTATTTCAGTGTGTGTGCTCAATACAGGAGGTCTCTAGTTTAGAGTCCTTTAAGAGAATGAAAATATTTCAATAGCCAATTTTACTTACTTGAAAGAAAATTTTTGCAGATTTGACTATCTGATTTCCTGTTAGTTTGGCTTCAAATGGTCTCCCAAACTAATGTTTTTAAACAAAAGGAGGGCTGCTGCCTTTTCAGGATGAGGATTGCAGACGACAGTAACATATCCTAAAGATATTAATTAATTTACCTAATTTTTGTTTTTCTTAAAGTCTGTAACTTCAGAAAACAGAATTAAAATCAACATTTATGAAAATGACATAAATTTAATATATACTTTTAACATGAATACTTAGAATGCTTTAACTAGAAGAACAGGATTGTAGAGCTTTTTCCACTCCTCCATGCCCAGAATTTGAAGATACTTATGGAGCTTAAAACAGAAAAGTACCCTGAATATGGAGCCGGTGGGATTTCATACTGCAGGGTAAAAGCATGCTAAAGCAGAACTTCCTTGCCAGTTAGTTTTCCCCGTAAAAAACAAATCAAGATGCCTGAAATATAAGGCAAAAATCCATTATCTGAAAACTCCTTGTAGTAATGGAAAGGAAGGAATGAAGAGAAACAATACTGTGTCTGGTGAATCTTGAGCCATGTCCATTGTTGGTTGTTACTGCCTGTTCTTTCACTGTATCAGTATTTTAGGCTATTTTTTTCTGTTGATACTTAATCACTAAGTACATATCGCTGAATTTGAATGTATTTTCTGTTTTATGAAAGAGATTTCCTTAATATTTCATATTCTTTAAATATTTAAGGCAAATAAGCACTATCTTAAAAGTTTTAAGTGCTAAAAGGTGTTTCATGGTTTTGTTTAAGATGGTAAAGCTGATCTGTGATATGAGAAACATTGCATAGTAGCCCTGGACAGATTTCTGGACAGTTTTCTTGATTTTGTTCTATATTTAACAGATTTATTTTTTACCCTTTTCTTGCAGGCAGTGGCTTCCGAAATCCAAAATGGTTCCCCTTGGGATAGATGAGACCATAGACAAGTTAAAAATGATGGAAGGGCGTAACTCGAGCATCCGAAAAGCAGTAAGAATTGCTTTTGATCGTGCTATGAATCACCTGAGTCGAGTCCATGGAGAACCAGTCAGTGATTTCAGTGATATTGACTAACAGAGATTCTCTAGCAAGGCATGAAAAATACCACAGAGACTTGAACTCTACTAATGAACCTCTTTGTCTAAAAGAATGTATTGAAGATACAACCCCTTAATTGTTGATTCAGTGGCTGAGTTCTGCAAACTTGAAATAGTTGAGCAATTCTTCTAAATCACCATTGCCATATTGATTAAGTATTTTATTGTGTTGTAGATTGGAGGATTTTCCACTAAACCTGTTAAAATGTCTTGTTCATAGTGTTCATAATTGTACATAAATGTATATTCAACACTTAACTTATTCTGATTTTAGAAGTAGCTCCTTAATTCCTTTTATAATTTTGCTGGGGAGGGAATTGGTTTTTGTTTTTTCCATGTTTTTTTCCTTTTTTTTTTTTTTTTTCTTTCTGAGGTTAAGTTACCTAAGCACCATCTTCCAGCTTAAGGTGTTTAGTGGATCTTAAAGCCTAATATCAAAATGGCATCAAATGTATGTTTGCCTAAATCATATACAGTATGGTGCTGCTTGTATAATTTCTTCCTTGGTCTGTAGCTCCTGAAAAAGACTTCTGAATGTTTGTGTAAATTGTTGCTCTTTGCACAAAGTACCACGTATTTAAGATTGATGTAAATTTACAATTACAAATATGTATTTTAAGAAAGGAAGTTGCGTTATTTTGGAGGGTACTTTGTGAGAAAGACATCAATAAAAATTATACTATGTACATCACTTGCAAATCACCAAAAACACTCCATTGTTGCCCAAAATGACTTAAGGTTGTTATTGTTTTAAACAAACCTGGCTTAAAGCCTGCAAGCACATTACTTCTTTCAAAACCATATCCCATTTATCTCCCATTGGTTTAATTTTGTTGATATGTGTGCCTCCCTGTGTTTTATTTATTGTAGAAAATGTATTAATTTGCTTTATAATGAAAAATAAAATTGAAAAATATATTGATATGCATTTTTATACAGGCACATGAGAAGACAACTTGCTTTGGGAGAAAAATGTATTGGAAATTGTATAAAATAACTCGATGGTTTGTGTGTAATTTGGTTTTTTGGTAACTTGTAATCTTTTGTTTCCAATGAGGGGATTTATGTAACTTTTAATTTAGAACACTTTGGTAGCAATAGAAACTTTGGATACATTTTTGTATGGTACATGTGATGTATATAGAATTAGTACTTTATTTTTATTTTTAAGAAGTAAAGCATTATGTTTGGGCAGGGGGAAGAAGGAGGGTGGGTTTCCAGAACTGCATTTTTATATTAAAAAGAAAAAAAAATAAAGTCAAGATATTGATTGTTGTAGCTACTTTATTCCTACCTTCACTGAGATACTGAATTTGTAACAATGAAAATGGCAAGGTATGTTTGCAATGTGATTTATAATGGCTCCATTATTTATAAATGCACTGTGTTTGAATTCTTTTGCAGTGATATCGTAAATACTGTACCAAGTTATATAATATGAAACACCAAATAATGCATATGAATGCACGAAGTATTTATGCCCAGCTTTTTTATAAAGGATTAGCAAATACAGCAAAACCAATACTTTTTAAATCTTTTTTTTTTAAAACTTCATTGAATAGCATACTTCATTGTTAAACCTGCTTGAATCTTTATTTTAAAGGGACAATTACTTTTTAAATAGTTTTTAATGTTTTTATTCTCTATTGTTTGTAATACCCCCGTAGAAGCTTGAAATAAAATTTCTTTCTCAACTGTAAATTTTGTCCTGAATTTAGCCCCTGAGATTTTGGTGCAGTGCCCGTTTTCTTACTCCATGGCTGAGCTGTTCCAGAGGCACTGGGCCAAGAAGCTGAACGTTCTCCTGTGGCACCCAGCACTGTCCTTACTGAGCCCTTTGCATAGGAGGTATTCCAGTTAGCTGAGACCAATTGCCTGAGATGGACCCTGGCAATTAGGGATGAGTTGGATAAATTTCACAAATGATCAAGCAAATAGTTTTCTCAGACTTGACAGCAGACACAGCTTTAGGGAGAACAGTGATGGCAGGTACCCTGGAAGGACCATCACTCAAGGATGCTGCTCTGAAGGCCACAACAGCCACATCAGTTGGAAAAATTAAAATCTGGTTGTTTGCATTAAATATGACTTCAAGGATCTGCCATATAATCATGCTCTCCTTTAAAGGGAATGGAGCCTAATTTGGGCAGTGTTGAGACAGTAGAACCACTTGTCATCATTAGGACTCTGTTAAAGGTATTAAAAAAAATAAACTGCATCAGCTTTTATTTCAGGCTGGTTCCACGAATGTACTCTGGTTTTGTATGTGTAAAACTAGATAATGATTCACAACCTCATTTTGGTGCACAGAGAAATGGGCTTTTTTTCTGTCTTGGACCTTGGAAAGCTGAAATGCAGTTACAATAGAAGTTGGAAGCTTGTATGATAAGAATGTTGATACCTGTGAAATACGAAGTACCAGTTAAAAGCATACACTTACAAAATAATTCTTCAGAAGGCTTCCTACATTCTCAGTTGCTTTGCACACGAGCAGCATTGTGGGGTAGGAGGAGCTCATCTTTTGTAAAAATTATTTTGTAACTTTTATTTTTTTTAATCACATCTTCAGGGAAAGCTCTAGTTTGAATTTTGCTCAGACTTCCAAGTCTTATTTTATGACTTCACTGTTCAGAGATGGTTTCATCAGGTCTTGGAGAAGGAAAATGTGCTGCCTTCATCTTACAGAAGACTGTATGCACTTAGGAGAATTACCACCTAGAAAACTTTACTGATTGAAAGAAGCCTGTTAAGTATCCTGACAAAGCACTCTGCATCTTCTGATGAAACTGGCATGAAAGGCTTGTTTATTTTTGTTCTGAATACACAGTGGAAACTGTTCCAGGAATTCTTCCCAGATCCTGTCTGAGAGGAGATTGCAGCAGTGTCAGTTGCTGTTCCCATACTTTCTTGTGATGAGGTCCAGTATCATCCAGTAGCTCTTGAGATTGGGTTAAAGTTTAAGATAATTTCTCAGACTTGCCAGTCTTTGATTTGACTTGAGTGTTTTTAATGGGTTTTGGACCTACTTGGGAAAGGAAGTCTGAGCTCCAAAGCTGCTTTATTTCTAAATTCTAGGGCCTAACCAGATACAGTGGTCAGATGACTGCATGCATATTGGAGTGTACTTCACTATGTTTTAGACCAGGTTTTTCTGTGATGGCAGTAATAACAACATAGAGTGGAAATTAGTATTCTAGTGGAGAGAAAAACTGCAGCACTACGTTCTGGCATGCCAACTTCTTGGGGAGTGTTACAGTTGTAAGTACAGGGTGTAAGCTTGCACATTCACTGCTCAGTTCTGGTGTCATCACTTCCTGTTCATAGAAGCGTGAGACCTACATCATCAGTTGAAACGATGAGAAAATGTTTTATCTTGTATCAAAATATGAGCAATTATGTTATAAATAATTAGGGGAAAAATGTGACTACAGAATAATGTTTTTTGTAAAAAGTTTGTTAACTGACCTCAGTGATTTTTAGGGGGGAAAGTTTGTTGTGATTTTCTGTCTTTTACACTAGAGGGAGCAATGCACACACACCATCAACATCCCCAAAATAAGTATTCAGTTTTTCCTTTTCAGAATGCTGCTATTAAAACTTACTGCTTGTAAGCAGTCTTTTTTGCTTCTAGCATTTCTAGTCCATCATAAGTAGCTTTCTCTGTTCTTGCTGCAAAGTAGGCCGATTTGGGAATGCTTAACTTGAGCTAGTACAAAGGATGAATAGCTCTGGATTTTCTGGCTCTCGTGTCTAATTGCAAGTGACAGATGAGTAACTTCATACTCTTTAATTTTCTTTTCACTCTTGCACTCTGTAGTGTTAGAAAATGAATCAGAGGTGGTTGCTGCTGATAACAACTCAAACACATCAATTAACAGAAATACTCAAGTTTGGAGGTGAAGGTTCCAGATGAGACAGTTGCTGTCCTGCACCCTGGCAAGGGGAGGTTGTCTTGAGGATGTGTGCAAGGGAATCAAATAAATTCATCTCAGTCTTGTGATCATATGGGTAAAGATTGTTGTCTATGTGAGAAAAAACTTTCTCAGCCCCAGTTTATCTGTAACAAAAAATACAGAAGTGAAATGTAAATGAAGGAGATGTTTACTCCCCACATCCATCTTAGCATCTCTGGATTTCCTTGTTTAGATTTTTGTTTAATGTCATTCTGTTGCTATAACTTACCTGTTTTGTCTTTTGTTCTTCCTTGAAAGATTTATTTCCTCTAAAACTTTAATGTAGAAAAAGAGTAAGGGTAATGAAAGTTTGGAAAATAATATTTTGGAATAGCATGAAGTTAAAAAACTTCTTTGAAACTTTTGGGAGTTGGTATTTATTGGGAAAGGGCTGTAAATTTATTTTTACCTGCCTACTTATTCAACTTTTATTGGCTGTGCACAGAAACTGCTATTAAATCTCTGATGGTCAAGAAGGAAAATACAAGATCTCAGCAGCTATACTTTAACACTATTCACAGTCTTTTTCAATTGTTTCAATGTGGTAAACTAACAGTGCAGTGATTGCAGTCACCTCATTCTATTTTCTGCTTATACTACATGGAGAGAGGCAACAAAATAAGAATTTTATTTTCCTTTTAATAATTTAAAATATTCTTTAAATTTTTAAAATTAATCCCTGTGATATCACATATCTTCTTATCACGCTGCTGCTCTGCTGCCTTTGTGCTGCTCTGTTGCCTTTTTATTTTCACGGTTCCTCCAAGCTCAGCTCGTTTTTTGATCGTTTTGAATCTGTTTTGAAGTCTTCACTGCAGCAAGCCAGCACTGTCAGCATACCAGGGAGGTCTCCACTTACTGGGCTAAAGTGGCTAAAAGCCTGGCTATAAAGAGATCTGGGGTAATGTGAATAGTTTCCATGTCCAGTCTTTGGTTGCTCCCCTTTATATGAAATTTTACGTATTGATGCCTACTTTTCTCATCTCTCCTATTAAGTTGCATTTCTGGTCTTGTCTCAGCTGTCTGGAGCCATTCCCCACCATTAAGGGCTTGGCATTGTAAATTCTGTGTAAACACCTAGTGTATTCTCTGTTCAGCTTCCCTGGCAAGAGTCCCAAGTAGGTTTAGCCTAAGAAGATGGATTAGGAATCACCACAGGTCTTCCTCCTATGGTCAGTTACAGGGTCCTTCACCCCTCCATACTTGGCTCTATGAGGAGACATTTACTGTCCACAGCCAGCTCTATATGAGGATAGGAATTTTCACATCCTTATTAGAAAAAAAACCAACAAAACCCAGAAAAATGTTATCTAAATCCATGGAAAGTGCAACAAGGACAAAGGAGAATCTATACCTGTCATTTAAATGGGAAAACAGAGTTGCTAATAGATGGTGCAAAAATGATAAAGGATTTGAGTTGTTTTGATTGATTTTTTTGGGCTTTGTCCCTGTTTTTGACATTGTGACAGTTCATTTTTTCTGACTCCTAGTCCTTGTTAAAAAAAAGTTGATAATACTCTCCTTTTGTAATTTTAAAAAACGGCCATGGGGACTTAAGTAGATGGAGGACATGCTCAAGTAGATGGAGGACCACAGGAACATGAGTAATTTTTGTCAATAATCAATAGGATACTATTGAAAATCATTAGCAATTTTTTGCCATGAAACTTCTAGGACTTTGGGACTTTGAAGATTGTCTAATTTTTCAGTGTGCAGAATTCACAAAGGTATTGTAAGACTGTAAATTACTTAAATTGTAAGAAGACATATAAGAAAAACATGTAAGAAATGTTTTTCTTACATGTCTTCTTAGGAGTCATTTAAAAAGTAATTTACGATTAAGGTGTGCATAAAGTGTTGCTGCTTAAGGTTTTCTGTTTAGCACTTCTATAAGGAAAATTTTATAAGGAAACTCTTTGATAAGGAAAATAAGATAATAAAATTACCTTAATTAAAAATAGCCATAAAATTTAATAATTAATGTAAAAGCTATAATATAGATATAATATTTAAAATTTTAATCTTAAAGAAGATAATATCATTTTATGTTGTAGAACAAAGGGATCCTCTTTATTTACCACAATGTTTTCTTTTCTAATAATTTGGATTTTTAATGCTGCTTTAGTAAAATCTGTTGTTCCTTAGCCGTTCCTCTTTCACTGAGAATGACTGACAGGAAACCAATTCTTGTTAGGAAGCACAAAACAGGAAGCACAAGATGTTAAATAGTCAAGAGGAGACATGTGGGCAATCCCCATCCAGGTGCTCAGTGCATCAGTGCTTCCCTTCCATGAACCACCAAGTGTAGGAGCTCATGGGCAAAGCAAGCAAACGAGCTTCCTGCATGGATTTGACATGTGGCCATTGAAGCAGTGGGGTAGAGACAACTGGGCATTAAACACAAAACAAAAAACTACAAAATTTTGTGACAGGACAGGAACCTTGCAATAGCAGGTCATTGTCCTTGATGGCCCAGAAGGTCTCCTCAATGCTGTGTTGTTAATTCTTAGTTGTTAAGCTGCTTCATGACAGGTAAATATGACTTTTTATCTAATTTTCTTAAGTCTAATTTTACTATGAATTATTTTCCTTTCCCCCCAATTCATATGTTAAAGTCAAAATAAGTCATCAGAATTAATGGTTCCCAGGATGAGAGAAGCAAACATGATGTGGTTCTTTGCTCTCCTTTTCATGTACTTACTCTCACATTTTGTTTATTATTTACTTCATGATATTTTGCATTGTTGTTGTGTTTATACAAGCCATATTAAGAGGTACCAAATTTCTAGTTTATATAAAGATATTTTGTGTAAATAAAATGTGTCATCCAATATTGTATTTTTTTTCTGTTTTTCAGAAGGCCTTCTGGAATGGAGTGAAAAATATTTCTCATCAAAATAAAGAGTAGGAGAGAATTGTTAGCCATTAAGAGAGTGATTTGATTTATCAGAGACTATGCCTGTCAACTGGAAAATGAAGAGGTAAAGAACTGATGACAGTATAATAGTTTTATTTTAAAAGCACTAATTTCTAGGCAAGGAAAAGGAGGCTGCATAGAAAATGAGAGCAGGATTCTCAGTTCAGAGTTAAAATTTAAAAAATAAGGTCAAAGACAGTAACAGCAGCAGATAGTCACATGACACCTCCTCCAGAGCCTTGTGTGCCAGAGACTGTTGATGCTGCTTATTACTGCAATTGTTCAAAGTGTCTGTCAAGTCTCCCATGCTTATGTAACCTATTTGCATAAAAATAAACCATTAGCATTTTAACACCTCAGCAATAAAAAGTTTTAGTTTTGAAAAATCTGGTCTTATTTTCTATTTAACATTCGGTGGTTTCATTAATCTTGGTTAGGTGACACTGTCTTCTGTGTCCAAGGTTACTAGAGTTGACAGTGATGTATTCAGTCAGGTTATGTGTAGCTAATGAACTACACAAGTCTGGTTTACTATCTGTCTCTCTAAAAATACTTTTGGGAACAGCCTGAAGTTCGTATTAGCTTTTGTATTCAACAGTCTCTTTAATGTCTGCTGTATGTGTACAATTACCAGTTGAAGAACAAACGGCCTTGAAAATGAAAACACAGTTGCAAAGTTGAAGCTCAGCCTGTTTAGCTGTAGCATTTGCAGCAAGAGAACACAGGAAAACTTTGCAGTAAATATTGGTCCTCTCAGGCACACATAATCAAATTACCACTCTTTTTCTGATATTCATGGGATCTGCTATAAAGGAAAACCACAGGCTGTTTGGCTATAAGTTTAGATAACCTCTTACTGATTATTTTGATTACAAAGAAGAGGGAGAACAGTTCCAGAGCAAGACAAAATACATGGCTTAGTTCTGCTGCTGCTGCCATTAAATTAGTTCTGGTAAAGATCCTGTTTGTGGAAATTGAGTGAATTGTCCAAGGACTGCAGAAATTCAGATTGTACAGGACCACAGAGAAATCCTGGAATAGAGCTAGGAATCAAACTGAACACATTTCTGCCTCAGTGACAAAATTATGTCTTCTTTTTTAATCAGTTTGTAGATTTGGAATTTAATCAGTGGCCCAGCAGCTCAGTGAATTTTGTTAGAAAAGGAGTGTGTTGGGCTGACCCCAGCAAAGCACCTGCAGAGCTAGTCCAGAATTCCCTGTGGGATGTGGGAGTGCAGAGAAAGAGCAAAAGCAGGAAAACTTGTGGGTCAAGATTAAACAGCTTAACAAGGGAGCATGGAATATGCCTTTGGGCAGTTCAGGTCGACAGTTGTGGCTGCGTTTCCTCCCAGTCTCCTTCCCCCTCCCAGCAGAGAGGCAGAGTGAAAACCAGAAGGACTTGGTGCTTATAAACGCTGCTCAGCAGTGGCCAAAACACGAGTATGTGATCAACACAGTTCAGTCACAAATCCAGAGCACAGCACAGTATCAGCTGCTGGGACATTCCAGCAAGATCCAGTACAAAAGTTTAGGATTTTTTCAATTCGCTTTCATTTTGCATCAGCATCAGTGGTCTTGTTATGGTACATTTTTAATTTTTATTTAAAGGCAGAAGTCCTCTAACCTCTTGTTAGAATAGTCAATAGTGCTGTAGGCAGAGCAGCCCTATGGGATATTGGAGACAGACAGATTCCCATTTCATCCTGTGGACACTGAACTTGGGCTGCTGTTACCCCAACCAGCCATCCATTCTGTAAATAGGAAGCCTTCTAAAAAAGGCTCTGTTGAAATGAATATGCTTCAATTAAAATCAAAATTGTTTCCAAAACAAGCTTAATAATTATATTAAAAAGTTTTGTTTCAGTACATTTATTTATATTGGTCTCTTATCGAACCATAAATATTGATTCCACCTAATTTCTACTCCTGAGTTGCAAATGTGAAACACAATATAGAACTTTGTCTTATAAAACAGAACTAATTGATCTTAATCTATTTGCTGCTATTTGACTGCTGGTACCAATTGTTCCCAGTATCCAATCTATATAGGTATTCCATGACAGTATTGAAATAAATATAAGTTCTACTTTGCATCCTGCATTTGGGGACTACCAAAGCAAATAATATGTGTAGTTAAAGAGTTTAAATTCATCTGTAATGTGTTTAAAGTTATGGGGTTTTACCAGTCTCTGCTTGATTTAGAAACTCCATTTCCATTTTTTTATGTGCTGATAAAAATATGAATGTTTTAGCATTTTATCTAAGTTAATTTCATACTGCTGGATCACTGGGCAAAAAAAGACGACAGGTTGTTAAGTATTATTCCCTAAGTAAATGTTTAAAAAGTAAAAAGAGAAAAAAATTCCTTAATTTGGAAAAGTGGAGGCACAGTGTTTTAATCAAATGATAGCATGAAATTAGTACAGTGATCTTCAAGGGATTTGAGTACTTCATTCTGATAGATGAGCTGCTCATTTAGTACAAATATACTACAAAGAGATAGGAGAAATATGTTAGTTTTCCCTCTGATGCAAATTACAGATACCTTAATGGGCTGAATTCTGTCCAAACTTAAGGCTTGTGCTAAAATTCATCTATCATCAATGAAAAATTACAGCCATGGACCAACATTTTTACAACAAAAATCTAAACCTGACTCTCTTAGTTAAGGTTGTTTGCTTGCTTGTTTACTTCTTCATGTTGTGTTGCTCCCCCTCTCTCTGCTCATCATTTATAATTTCTGATAACCTTTCCCAAGGGTGCAACTGTAAAAGTAACTGCCTGGAGACAGAGATGAAGAGGACGTGGCCCTGCTTTTCATTCTCTCTGTCTTGCTTCGTCTTTCTGATTTCTCAGGGGCCCATTTTTAACAGCCATGGTCAGGTTTCCCTTTAGTTGATTTTTTCTCCTCCTCTGCTGTGAGAGGGAAATGAAATTGTCGACTCTGAAGGAGGGGAACAAATTGAGCACATCTTTGGCATAAGGCTTTTACTATTGCACAATGTGAGATTAAGAGGGTGCACAAGAACCAGTTTAGCTGGATCCTGCTCTGTGTGCCCAAATGGGCCTGCTGAAGTAGGCAGGTTGAATTTTGGACAACTAACATTTACAATTGCATGACAATACAGATCCAATGTGAAATTTCAAAGTAGCTGCTGGGCTGGATTTCTTGTATTACCTATTTTAAAACAATACATATTACAGACAAATACAAGTCTGCAAAGGTGTTGATTTCCAGACAATATTCTGCAACTAGCAGTTCAAACAGAAGAAATATAGACAAATAATGTAAAGGTAGTTAAAACAGTTTGTTCTTAGATAAATAAGCCTGCATTCTGCAGAGTAAAACTGACTTGTGTTCAATTTGTTTTGGTTAACTAATGCTTTTTTAGATAAAACCCTCTTTTTGTATTATGGAACACTTGTATAAAAATATTATAATATATAAAATCAATCCTTTCACTCATTTTATTACTATTTGCCATGGTTTGATTCATGCTGTCCACAAATGAGAGGGAGTTTGCTGTGTCCTTCAGCTGTAACTGAAGTCACCGAGTTGACTTACTGCTAGTGATGTCTCCAGGATAACATAGACAATAGCAGTACCTTTGGCAGAGAAAGATTATAATGTTCTAAGACTAAATTATAAAAGTTAACTATTTAGAAGGTCATGGGAATCTCTAGGGTGAGACATATTTAAATCCTGACTTTTTCCCAGAGGAAGAGTTGCTGGCAAAGGATAAATCTAGGGCATTAAGCTTTAAACAACTTTTCATTTTAAAAAAGTTTGTTTTGTCAAAAAAAGATCACTTGCTGAAACCCATGATTGCATGAAATAGAAACATTTTGACACTGGCAGTGAAAATTAGTGTTTTGGGTCCTATTTAATCCATTGTATTGGATTGGAGTGTCAAGGTCTTAGTAGCAGAGAGGCTGCAGAGGTATCCCCCTGTGAGAAGATTCCAGAAGGTTCCCCCATGTCTAATGAAGCCAATGCCCTCTGGTTCCAAGTAGATCTGGTGCTGGCCAAGGCCGAGCCCACCAGTGATGGTGGTGGTGGTGCCTCTGGGATAACAGATTTAAGAAGGGGGAACCTGCTGCACAACAGCTGGAGAGAGCAGTGTGAATGTGTGAAAGAGCCCTGCAGTACAAAAGGAGCTGGAGGAGGTGCTCCAGGCAATGGAGCTGGGATTGCCCTGCAGCCCATGGAGTCCATGGGGGAGCAGAGATCCACCTGCAGCCCCTGGAGGAGACTGATGCCAGGGAAGGTGAATACTCAGAAGAGGCTGTGATCCTGTGGGAAGCCCACACTGGAGCAGGCTCCTGGCAGTACCTGTGGGCTCATGAGGACAGGAGCCCAGGCTGGAGCAGGTTTGGTGGCAGGGTTTGTGACCCCGTGGGGGATCAGCTTTGGAGCAGTGCAGGGAGGACGGTGTCCCAGGAGTGGGACCCATGCTGGAGCAGGGGAAGAGTGTGAGGAGCCCCCCTGTGAGGAGGAAGTAGTTACAGGGACAATGTGTGATGAATTGACATGACAGCCCCCATTTCCATCTCCCAGTGCTGTTGGTGGGGAGGAAGTAGAGAAATAAGGAGCAAAATTGAGCCTGAGAAGAAGGAAAGGATGGGAAGCTGTTTGAAGGTTTTATTTCTTCTGATCCTACTTGGATTTGATTGACAATAAAGTAAACTAATTTCCCCAAGCTGCGTCTGTTTTTCCTGGGATCTTCTGATCAAACAGCTGAGTAATCTCTTCCTATAACTGCTGAGTGATATCTCCCTGTCTTTATCTCAACCCAGGAGCCTTTTTTACCTTTTCTCTCCCCTGTCCACTTGTGGAGGGGAGTAAAAGATTGACTTGGGTGCCCAGTCAGATCAGGCCCCCACACCTATCAAGGAAGGACTCTTATGGTCCTGATAGGCAGTAACCATGCAGGATGGATCTGTGAGACCAATTCTGTGCCCTGCTGGAGTTTGCCAAGGAATCTGAACACAGCCATGCAAATACTTCCACTCATGTCTACAGTGCAAGCAGATACTCATGCTTTTGTTTTCTGGTGGAGCTGCTGAGCTCTGGCAAATTTCAAAATGTTTCCACAAAGACTCACTCTGTAGGCCAGGGAACAAACACACGATACAAAACATCTGCATTCATTTCTTCATAAATGTTTAATTGCTTATTTAAAGTGGAATAGCTTTAGCAGTGATAAAGACCTTTCTCATCACAGGCAAAATAATTAACCATGAGGATTTAAGCTTATCTCTGTGACTTTGCTTTTGGAACAAGAAAACTGTGCTGACCAAAACAGATCCTGTAGTAACCTGGCAAAGGCTGTCCATTTCTGTCTTTCAGTCCATATTTTATGCAATATATTATGTACAGGCAGGCTAAAAGCATGCTGAGAATGCACAGGTCTCCTTGGAGATTTTCTGAGGCTTTCCAGAGTGAAGGGCATCTCAACTAAGCAATAACTCTGTAGATTTTAAAGAACTTTTTGTGAAAAACTTAGGTTTGAATCAGACATACGATGTAGATATTTTCATTGCTTTAATTTCTCTTACTTTTACAGAGTCTTGAAGTGAATAACTAAAAGGCATTGAATTTGAATTTGAGTAGTCTTCTGAAACAAATAAACTTATTTATTTGAAAAATGTTGTTTTCCTAACTGTCATTTCCTTGCAACAGGAGTCCTACCCAGGTATTCACTGAATGAGCATATGAGCATAGAAGTCTACCCACGGAAGAATTAGAGTCTAAAGCTTTAAGCTGCTACACTTTAAATGTAGAGCTGAAATGCACTGCTGGATCACTCCTGCTGCAGAATTATCATAATTTGGGAATGTCATTTGGTGATCTTTTTATTTATGTTTTCCAAATTTGTTTTGTTAAGGCCATTTGCAGAGTGCTATTATTTCCCACTGTCCATAACCCAACCAGATAGAACTAACTTCTTTTTTTTTCTTCCCCTGGTTCTGAGGGCTGCTGTTTCTGCATGCTAATTCATCACTACCTTTCCAATATATCAAAATGCATTTGCTAGTTTCTTCTAAAATTTACTGAGAATATTGAGTGACTTTCCATTAAATCAGTATTTACTGGACTGATGAACTGTAGATCCATCTGTCTGGAGTGTATGCGACCAACACAGCACAATTTGGAGGGATCTGATGCTAAAGCAGATATTTTAATGTAGTTGCTCTTCCACTGCTAATGAAGATTTTGAAGTGACAACAGATCTCAAAGGCTGAGCGGTGACTGTTTTATCAGTTTCAAAATAGTACAGCTTTGCTTTCATATTTAAATAGTCAGCTGAAATCACAAGGCTACAGAACTAGGTAGAGTAAAAAGGATTCCTACTTCAAAGGGAACAGAACAAGCAACAATTTCAGGTATCTTGAGAGTATATGCCAAATGAACCTATGCATATTTTTTTTTTGCAATTATTTGCAGTTCTATTGTTGAGTCTGCAGCAAAGACTTAAAAAGTTCACTGAGGTCTAGGAATAAGAAACAGTGTCTAATAACTACAGAAAATGTTGTTCTTATGAGTGCCACCCGTATAATTCTATGTTTTTGTGTGTCTGTCTACATGTATAGGTAAACCCATATGATGTAAATGGGTTCACACAGGGACTTTTCATTCATTCTGAGTGCTCTTTCTGTTGCACAGACATCTGAAGTGTGAACAAATGATTCAGACAATCTGCAGCCGTGTCCCAAGACCCTTGAAGAGGCCGGAGCGCTGCTTCTGTTCCCCATTCTCCTCATAAATTGACGTAAACAAGGGGTATTGTAAGATGTGGTATTGCAAAACATGAAGCTATAGAGAAAAGCCAGCAAGGAATAGCTTAGTTGTTTTAAGCTCTACTACCAGTTTTGCATACACCTGACAATTATTGCAGCCTTTTGACCCTATTGGTTTGGATGATGGCCATGTCCTTCTCTTGCAGTGTGGTAACAAGTGTGACTGCAGGGTTCAGGCTTATATAGATGAGGTTTGCAGAAAAAGTCATATATGCTTAGCATGTACATTTTTAATAACAACTGAGTGAGAAATGTCCAAATATCATTTTCTCCTCACGAGGTTACTCTTCTAGTCAGTTCTTTTCCATCCCTTTCTTGCTCTTAATTCTCCTAACAGTAGCAACAGGAAAAGACAAGGCAGCATCAGCCCTGCTGTCTTCATACTTTGGGAGACTTCATGCAGTGTGAAGCTGTCTCTGAGCTCAGGCAACAGGAAAGATTGCATTTTCAACAGAAAGAGGAATATCTGGTAGTCCAATCTTCTGGTGGCGTTTAATTCTGAGAAACCAAAAATGAGCCTGCAACATATAAAAAGTAGATTAAAAAAACTCAAACAAACCAAAACAAAAAAATCTTATTTCTGCAACAACTTTTGTGTTCAAGAAGAAAAAACAGACTTCAATTCCTGTCGAGATGTTTTAGGTTTGACATTAGGAAAAAAACTCCCTAATACTGATGCTTTCACAGCTCAGTTTTAGACGGCTGACAGATTTTGTGGAATTTTTATAATTTTCTGTCTTAGCAGAGTAATTAATTAAATTATTTCAGGGCATTTTTTTCCCCCTTTTTTGTGTAATATTTCAATCCTCATTTTCTACAAATGTCATCGTGGTTAAAACTTTCACATCTGATGTGAACCATTTTTACTTTTCCTCTCTTGCAGGCCATTAAAATAAAGATAGACCATCTCTAAAGTAAAATGTTTCCAAGTGGAAAACTACAAAGGGACACAGTAAAAAAGGGCCAAGGTTTTTGAAATTTTCAGATAAAAAGACAAACTGTTTTATGAGATGTGATTACCATCAATACTTCAGTAATCAGTGACAAGTCATGGATAAGTAATTTTCTTATTTTTGCTGGGGTTTTTGTTTGGGTTTAAAAAAAAGAAAACATCAAAGCTAAGTGACTCCATGGAAACTGCACTTACTCATGCTCAAGGCACTTCAAATGATCTATTTAAAAACAGTATGTTTTAATTTGAACACTATTTTTATGTTCTTGGTGCTATCCATATTTATAACATTGATATAAGTATTTATAACAAGTCTCACCCCATTTCTTAATATTTGAATTGTGAAATACTTAATGATACTGGCATTTAAAATAGCATTATCAGTATTTGAATTAATACAGAAATTAATAGAGTAGTGGAAGAAACATCTTTATACTTACAACGACATTGTGTAGTACTTTATTATAATTTTAATAGGAAATTATTTCATTATTATGGGTTTGCTCATTTATCAGCTCATAAATGTACCCTGCATATGGAAGCTGTGTGTGGTTGAAATATAAATCTTTTACCCCAGCTTGATGCTGTAATTCTTATTATCAGTATGATAAAAAATGTGCCTGGAAACATTTTGGAGACCTACAGAAAGGAGAGCCAAAATGTTTGTATTTCTTGTAGCCAAATCTAGTTTAGCTATCACCAAAACCTTATCAAACCTCTTCATAGAAAGTTTCTTTCATCTTAAAATCCGTATCTTAAACCCAGGAGACTCCTCTGTTTTCTGCCAGTGATGAGCAGAATATAGTAATTTTTGGGATTTTTCCTATGTCAGTCTTGATTAAACCTCACATCCAAATCCTGTTTTGACCCTTCCAATGAACATGCCCTTTTTAACTGCACCCAACTTTTACCCAGAGAACTTTCCAGCTATGATTTGGATAAAAAAAACTCAATAATATTGACAACTTTGAAGAGAATTGTGTGTTTTCCCTCATGAAGGCCTGCTCTTTATGCTGCAGATACTCTCTTTGACGGGTGATGCCACAGGGACAGTTTTGTTTTAACATAACATATTGCCTGTTAAAATAAATCTAAATGAACACAGAAGTCACACTGAGCTGGTCCCAAATGTCCCTATAGACATATGTACAGACAGGTGGTTAATGCAGCCTCCTGTCCAAAACCAGATCTGGAGGGATTTCTCCTTATTCCTGACAGATGGTCAGCTCTTCTCACAGAACCTGAATATGTTCATTTAAAATATTTATGTGATTCTAAGATGGAACTATGGGTTCTTTGGGTGCAAAACCACGATCCACCTTTCAAAGATAGTTTACTTGGGACTTTGAAATTAATTTCCTTTTCATGAAAAAAACAACTACAAAAGTACTGAGGACAAAACTTGTGTTATCTAAGGATAAACCAGCAGAGATTGATTATATTGCATTATGCTCTATTTCCAGGGTTTTTTTTAAGACATTTGGGGTACTGGGGGACGTTTGCTGTCCTTCAAGGTCACTGCTGTTTGAGAATAGTGTATGATTTGGATATCTATCCATCCTGGACAGAATGCAGAGGACACCTCTCTAGTGCAGCAGCACTGACCTGGGGACAGGGAATCCCTCCTGTCACCCGTGTTTCTCTGGCAGCCGCGCACACGTCTCGCTGTAACCACACTGTGCTGTGTCATGCAGCCTTTCAGGGTCACTGCAGCAGCTTCTCATCCTTTACCTGCTGCCTTCATCAGGAACAGGCTCTGTGGGAGTAGCCCAAGGCTGCCTGTGCTGGTCAGTTCTGTGGAATGCAGCTGATACCATTGCTGTGACAGAAACCATTTGCCTTAGTGTTCTGGTCAAGCTGCTTGCATCGTTGGCCCCAAAATGACCATGGAAAATTACAAGCATAGCTTTAACTTTGTTTCTCCATGAACTGCCAAACAACTGAGTGGAGCCCAAAATATTGTTGCACCAGAATAACCCAGCAAATGAGTCATAAGGACGTCTGCAAAAAGAATAAAGGATATATGTAGTGATGCAGTATTAATATCTTTTCATCATTGGGTTGCAGACAATTCCCATAATGTGACAGACCTGTGGGTGATAATGGCAAGGCTCATACTGTGGCACTGCTTAAAATTATTACTGTAATTCCACCAAGATTATCTGCTTGCACAGGTAGAGAGAGTAGGTACAAAAATGTCTAGGCCTAATATTCAGAGAGATTAAAAATGTGTTCCTTCACAGACAAGAGTGGATAATCTGAGCCTTTCTGTCTTAAGTCCTGTGTTCTGCTATAGAAATGTCTTTTAAAACCTGTTCTAAACCCACTAAAACTTAAAGCTGGTTTGCAAAGAAATTTTGTTCTGTCAGCTTCTGCACAATGATGGTTTAGTGTCCTTATAAATACAGAGGCTCTGTTAAACTGAATGAAGCAGACCAAATTTGTCTTTACAGAAAAACATATTTCTGAGAAATAGCTGTGACATTTTTTAATCAATGGAGGTTTTAAAGTGAATTTCAGCACATGGCTGCAGCAAACATATGAAACAGATGTTAATATGTGTACACAGAAACCCCCAAGAAATTCCTATTGTTTTGATAGATGAAAATGACTCCCAGTAAGCACCAGACTCTATTCTGTCTAAAATAATAATTAAAAAAAATTACTTTACAGGAATAAAGTGTGTTAGCTGTAGTCAGTCTGGAGAGGTTTAGCCCTTGATTGAAAGGTGCTGTTGGTAACCAAGATAAAAGTCTAAAACATTTCTCATGATGATTGATGTTTCCCAAAGGAGTAAGCCCCACATAACCAGTTTTCTAGTAGTAGTTTAAACTTTTGACATTTGCAGATTACTACTCGTGATTCTGCCCTCATATTCCTATTAATTTCACTGAGGAATTATTAGCTGTGGTCCACAGCAGGATTCCTTACATATTTCTCTTTGAAGCATAAGGCAGAAGTGGAATTTTCATTAAGGGTGGAATTTTCTGTGTCCCTGTGTTTCTCTGGGTGGTAACATAAAGTACAAGCTACAAGTAGCTTATCTCAGTAGCTCATTGGTTTTATTCCTTTATGTCCTTTTCAGTGGAAATACTGATCTCCACATCAGTATTGCATTAGATAGCTCTTTAAAAATAGACCCACTTAATGTTCCATGTTGAAAGAAACATTGGCATACAACAGTAATTAGAACTGGAGAAGACTTAATAATTATTGTCTTTAGTGTCAGAAGACACTTTCAGAATTTTGGATTTAGTCAGCTGATATGTACAGGGATGCTGAAAGTACATGGCCTCTTTAGGTACCCATATTAACTTATTCTCTATAGGTACAATTTATTTTCACTTTTATGATGTTTGATGTCACATCTGATGTTTTCTTCAGAACTGCAATTTAACAGAGGGGTGATAATGTAAACTTGTCAAAATACATCACATGAGGATATGTGTATCTGTTATTGCTGTGACACAACATCTGCTCCTACTCATGTGCTTTGTATGAGCATTTCATAATAATGAAAAGTTGCAAAATTTGAAGAAAAGATAAAGCAATAAAACGTACAAAGCTTTCTGCAACAACACACACCGAGAAGAGATAGATTTTTTTTGTTTGCTTTTATCTCTGCTTGTGTCAACCTCTTCTGTGTTTACAGACTTAATAACAGCAGAATGGACTTTGGGACCATCACTCTGCTAAGGTGTGAATGTGTTAACATGGGAGTGCCTTTTTTCAGCCAAATCCACACCTTAGTGCCCGGTGGAAGGGAGCCAGCCCATTTGCGTGCCTTTCTTCTTTTAAAGGACTGAAATATTCCCCCACACTTTGCTCTAGAGAGTGCCATGTGTGCTGTATTACAACCCTGAGCTTTTCAGACATGTGCTGATGTCCATTGAGGCATTATGTTGTATGTCCTTAAGTGCAACAATCTTTTTGTACCTGGCCCATTCGAGATATTTGTGATTCTTTTTCAAAAGTGGAGCAACATTATTCTTCATTTAATTTAGACAGAAAGAATATTAAAGCTTCTTAAAGTCAGGTATGAATAATTTCAACTTGGAAAGCCAAAATAAGTGTTCACTGTTAAAACTCATCTGATTATTATGGATAACGAATGGTTGAATACATTTGCATTTTTTCCACTTCTGTGATAGAAGTCGTGTGTGTTTACTTGAATCTCCTCTGTGTATTACTACACCAAATAAAGAGCAGAGTAAATAGAGTTGAGACAAAGTTAACTGAGAATGAGTGATCATTATATAAAAATATTATGGGAAATTGCACTAGAAATCTCTTACAGTTAACTAGCTGATATTATATATTTAATGCACAGTTTAAAGTGACTGCAATACAGAATGAAATATTAAAACAAAAATTCCATTTATAAAAATGATGCTGTAAATGAAACGCAAATCAAGCTGATAGTAGTTGATTGTTCCTGGATTGCTGTTAAGCGATTAGATTTCAAACTTGTTTCTTATTTGTAGCTTTGACATAAAATGCAAAATGTTTAAAGAAAAGTAGTATATCTCCAATAATGTCCCGGTTTGACACTCTCTATATCATGCACCCCCAATACATTGTTGTTATTGACCAAGGCTCCCTTTCAACACAGGCTCATTGGCTTCTCAAATGAATGTGGCACTTTGAGGTCTCATCATAAGCTACATATTAACAGTACAAAGAAGGAGCCACACATTCTGCAGGGTCTTGGAAAACATAAAACAATGCTCTTAGCTTTTATCTTTGGATGAAATCTTCTCCTTGGCAGCAGATGACAGAGCAGGGAGCGGGGCTCAGCGCTCCCACAATGAACCTGCATGTTGTAGGGAATATCTGAGTGCCTGAGATTTCCAAGCCTCGAAATCCAAGTCCAGCAGGGCACTGTGCTGGCAAACAGGCAGTTTCAAAAGTATGGCAATGGTAAACCTAAGTAAATCAAACACACATATATGCATCATATATCTTTATTGGATATATGCTGTCTGGTCCAGATAATTGTGCTTCAAATCTTTCCTCATTACACATACTTTTCCTTGAGAACAGATTATTTGTTTATGTGTTTGTTTTTTTTTTTTAGATAAGCATTCTAAAATATATTTAAGTAGTATGCACATATGTTAAAATATTTTAGATCTAAATACGTAGTAAATAAAATAATTTATGCCCATTAACCTTTTAAAAAAACCCAGTTACCCGTGTAACTTGATAAGGAGCAGTTCTCTTGTATTAAAGCTGCTTTTCTAGCTAAAGTCTTTTGGGAGAGCATATTACTTTACCAAGTCACCTTCTAAAAGGTTTAATTAAATTTTTATGTCTAAATTTATAAGCCATTAATCATAGTCTTGGAATAGAATATTATGGGTTGAAATGGACCACTAAAGGTCATCCAGTCCAAATCTCCTGCAATGATCAGGGACATTTTCAACTAGATCAGGTTGCTCAAAGCTCCATCTAACCTGATCTTGAATGTTTCCAAGGATAGGGTATCTATGATCCCTCTGAGCAATTTGTTCCATTGTTCCTCCATCCACATTGTAAAAGGTTTGTTCCCTATAGCTTGTCTAAATCTAACCTCTTTTAGTTTGAAAGATTATGCCTTGTTCTGTCAAAATAGGCCCTAATAAAAAGTTTGTCCTCATCTTTTAATTGTCCCCTTTTAGGTAGTGGAGGGTTGAAACGAGGTCACCAGACTGAACAACTCCAACTCTTTCAGCCTTTTGTCAGAGCAGAGGTGCTTCAGCCCTCTGCCCCTCTCTGTGGCCCTCTGGACTCGCTCCAAAAGATCCATGTCCTTTCTGTGCTGAGGACCCCAGAACTGGACACTGTACTCCAAGTGGAGTCTCATCTGAGCTGTGTAGAGGGGCAGAATCCCCTCCCTCCCTGCTGCCCACGCTGCTTTGGATGCAGCCCAGGACATGTTTGGCTTTCTGTGCAGCAAGTGCACATTGCTGGTCATGTCCTGCCTCTCATTCACCAGCATCCCCAAGTCCTTCTCAGCACTGCTGCTCTCAGTCCCTTCATCCCCCAGCCTGGATAGATTGATAATTATTGCATATAAAACTGTTCCCTGTAATTGTAAAATGTTGATGCTGTAAAATATTTATTGTCAGATACTATTAATTTTTTAAAATTAGAATTTCTCTGATTTTTTCAGAAGAGCTGAACATCCTTAATTCGATCTTAAAGATTCATTGAAAAGTAATCAATTTTTTTTAGAGTGCAATAAATTTGTCATCACTGATCACGGGATAACAAATCCAGATTTGAAAAATTTTCTTCTGCAACTGCAGTCCACAAGATGGCAATCTTGGACTGAAATTGTCTCCACAAATTATTCTGCTGATTTGCTGCTGTTTCCAACTTCGGGAGCATGTTTGAAGCCTGTTGTGCTGTGCTCGTGGCTGGGGCTGCACTGTGAGCAGCCCTTAGGCACGTTCCGATGAGCCCCAGTACCCTCAAAACTGGCAGCTCCAGTAGTGCAGAAACCTGTTCCCTTGGTCTAACCAGTTTTCAGTGTTACTCTCTTTCATTCAGGCATCTAGTTTTGAAACAATCTTTCTAAAAGTATAAAGGCTGTTTAGAAGTAGGAACACCTCTTAATGGCTTCTGTATGTTTAATTCAAACAAAAGTCTCAAACGTAATCACTTATTGCACGTTATCTGCTCAGAATGCATGTTACCCTACCCTGTTCCCACCAAAGCATTAAAACCTCTGATAATCTTTTGGGAAATATTGACCTCATATGTGATCTTCAGCATTAAGAAGCCACCACAGTTGCAGATTCTCAGCTATGAGAACTCGTCTGGCTCCACTGAACTCAGCATTGCCACTTTGGTGTACACACACCCCGGAAGGAGTTGCTGATCTCTCTCCTGGGGCACTCCAAGACTTGAAGGCATTATGCTAATTCAAAATTCTCTTTTTAGCAGAGGTTAGTTGGTAGCATCGTCCTAGGGCATAAGTCAGCCTTCCTGAGAATGGTTTCACAAACAGGCAACAGAAGGCCCTGAGAAGGTGTTTGAAGGATGACATGCAGAGCATGAGTGTTACAGCTGTTTAGCAGCCCTGGAATTCTTGTTGTCTTGTTTTTTCCTCCAGCTTTAAATATTACTTCAAAACCTGGACAATGACAAACCCTCATTTTCTAGTTGTAGTGGAAAAAAAAAAAATCACAACAAATTTTGTAATTTGTCTATATTCATTCAATGAACAAGCTGCACCTCCTCATTACTATTTAGGGCATCTCATCTTTCCAAGGCTTGAATTTGGTATATGGAAATGTCAAAATTCAAGAAATAAATGTGAAAGGGAAATTATAGGAAAGAAAACCAAGAAAAACAAGAATAACAGTTTTATCTTTTCTTGCATTAGATTTTATTTTATATTTTCTGAGTTGCTGAAGGCTTCTGAGCATCAAAAAGAAGTTCTATTACCTTTCTTTAGAGCATAAAGTGGCCAAAGACCACTGTGACTTCTCTATCACCAGGCTTAGTTAAAAGAATAAAGATTGGTGGGAAGGAAATGAAGAAATCCAGCTTGTTCTTCCATGTCCTTCAGGAAAGGAGACAAAGGCTAAGGCAGTCACAGAGAACAGTACAGGCTGAAGCTGTGGTCTGATCCCATGCTCCACCTCCGTGCAAACAGCCGAGAGCTCTTCTGGGCAGCTGTGGGCTGGGCACTGCCAGAAAAAGGAGGTGTTGGCAGACTGGCAGGGGTGGGTGCTGCCACATGGTGACAGAACTGTGCCACCAGCCTGACCTGCTCTCGTGTAAATGCTTTCCTGGCTTCTCCTTTTTTTCATGTTTTGATCTACATGAGTCTTAGAGGGATGGGACTGAAGTGCCTTTAGTTGTACCTCATTTTGATATCAAGTTTCAAAATTAAAACTTGAAATTTCTCAAAATATTTTTTTTTTTCACAAATTTCCTTCTGATTTTTGAAATTTGATGGAGGAACTTAAAACTGAATATTCAATACTTCTTTCCACAAATCAAAACCTTTATATTTATCACTCTCATGTATTTATGGCTATTTGGATAGTTTCTACTTGGTACTATTTTGGTTATTATTACTCCAATTGAAATAAATTTTGGAGATATTAAGATTTTATGCGACATTAAATAAAGTATTTAAAGAAATACATCTAACCTTTATTCATCACCTGAAATACTTTTTTTGTTAGAAATGAATAAGAAAAATCGTATTTTGCACATTTCAGCTAGTATTTCTGGGAAATAAAAAGGAGCTTACCAGAATGCAATATTACTGAGTTATAATGTCTTCCACTGACAAAGTTGATTGTGAGATGAATTTAGAATAGGCTACAATAGTTTTCCCTTAATACCTCAATCTTTTTAAAGAAAGGTCTGATTCAGAAATGCAGATTAGACACGATCCCTATAACTGTGAAAAAAGTTCATTTAAAAGGTAATATAAATACTGAGAAAAGCTACCCATGTAATTTCTCTTTTTATCTCAAATGCCAGCAAAACAACACACCTACATAACAGTGCAGAAAGGTGACAGAAAAATTAGAGGTCTCGTCTTAGTCTTGTGATGTAATTGTGATTTCAATTGCTTTTAATAAGAGAGAGATAAGGTCTTGAGAATGCAAACAGTCAAGAGTTATTTGTGTTAATTTCTTTTGTTCTTAAAAAGCCCCAGCGGGAGCTCTTTTTTAATCCAAACTGCCTGAAGAAACATTTTAGTGTGTATACATGAGCAGCGTTTCTTCTCTTCTTTTACCATTTCTTACAACCTTGCATACACTGCTGGCTTTTATTTCTATGTTTAAAGCTGTATTATTTGCAGAATAATTAAAATGAGACTGTTTCTCTGCAGTAAACACATGCACGATCAATATTATCCTTTTATTTATCGCATACACTAAGAAGTACAAGAAAAAATTATGCTTAAAATAAAAGCATATTAAAAGAGAAATCACTTCAAAGGGCATGAAACTGAGTGCTTGGATTTGTAGGTTATCACAGGGAAACTATTATAAAAAGTATAATTAAAAAGCTGTTTTCTAAAATTAATTACTGTGTAAAAACCCCATTGTATTGGAAACTGAGATTTATACAACAACACCATGGAAAACATCTGTTCTTCTAAACCCAAATAATAATACTACTTTGTTTTACTTTGAAGGAGGTGCAGAGTTTGGTGCAGTTGGATGTTCCCATTGCACTGCTGCTCCAAAGTGTCTCTCGGCAGTTCTTCCATATGGGGCTAATTTCCTGCTGTTAAACTGTGGGAGCTTTCCCTAGACAAGGAGGAAGGTGTACAAAAAGAAAATCTACTAAAAGATTATTTTTTTTTCTTTTGAAGCTGGGGCAAGAGCTGAGCACACAGGGACTCTGTGTGTGTGCCATTTGGCTGGGAAGCTGCTCGCCCACCATGGTGGCAGCCACGGCAGCACATTCATCTTGAGGGGCTGTGGTGCTTCTGGGCTTCCAGCTTTTCTGAAATTCTCCTCATCCTGCAGAGATGAACCAGCCCTGTGGGAAAAGCTACCTTACTCTCACATAGGGTGTCGCCTCAAATTTTCAAGCTTTCCTGATGCACTTTCTAACTCAATGTTTTCATAGTTCTTAGTTCTTTCTCACACACAGGTGTTATAATTAAAAGCATGTTTATGTTAAGATGAGGTTGTTTTCATACTTTCTCTTGGTGTGAAAAAACAACTGATGGGCAGTTGTCTTGAGCAATGGGATGGGAGAAGTGTCCAACTTCTCCTCCAATCCCTGCTCTGTGTAGAAATACTATAAGTATAGAGTCAGATGTTTTACTAAATAGTTTTTAGCATTCTCACGAGAAAGTGTATCCATGTGTGTCCTTTCGTGTCCCACAGCAACTTTAGGGAGTTCTGGCTTCCTACATTATGTGTAAATGTGACCTTTTCCCCGTTTGCAAACAGTGGAGCAGCTGGCTTTCAGGGCCATGGCTGAGTGAGGACCTGGTGACAGGATCTCATCAGACAGGAGGAGGGAAGCTAGTGCTCCTCTTGCTCCCAAGCAATGTGGGAGCTGACCCTGGGCCATGAGCTCCTGGCACGCTGGAGATCCCCCGACAGCAGGTGTGGGCTCATGCCAATGCATGAGTCTGTCCCAGAGGGCAGGGGCTCCTCGATCTTGAGAAGTGACTACAGTTGGTCAGTCATGCAGCCCCTCTGCCCTCCTCTGTGTCAGAATTTTATCGACCTCCTGTCACTGGCACTGCTCTTCCTTCAAATAGGAGCTCAGCCTTATTAGTGGGGCAGCTTGTTCTGCTGCTGCCCTGGCTGTTGCTGCTTTTTGAGGAAATTACAAACTATTGATGAGATAGGTCTCATGAAGATTTATTCCTTGCCATAAATAGAGGTCATTAATACACTTTCCAATTAAATTCCTTTTCTCATCTCTGAAAGGCTTCTCACCAACTCTCAGTATCATATTTAGTTAAGTAATCTGTGAGGATTTTTTATATTATTTACACTGGCATAAATTATATTACTTTCACACAAATTTGGCTAATCATCTGTTGCTGAGATTTTTCATTGAGTTACAAGGCATGGAAAACTGCATGCTGGCTTAGAGTGAGGGTCTCTGGCCCTCAAAGGACAAGGGCTGATTAGTTTTTTCTGAGGCAATAGCTCATTACATGATGATAAAGTCTAAAAGGTAGATGAATATAATTTGAGCTTTTATCTGGGGCTTTTGTTAACCTTAGTGGTCCCTCCTGCCTCTGAACCCTAACCCTTGGCTCATTTTCAAGGCATCTCACCCTGATCAATCCAAAATCCTGGTTCAGTTTCTTCATTTGTGAAATGGGACTAACAGCTCTATTGTCATCCTCAAAAATCGAAATATGATGAACAGCTTTCTGGAGCATTACTAGTTTGTTTGCAGTGTTCAGGGGTTTTGTGGGGACTCTTGCAGGATTGAGTTTATTTTCTCTTTAAATTGCTGTGCTCAATTTTTATATCATTAAATATCAGAAACATATTTCATGATTTTAGCTGTAGTTAGAACCTTCCTTGAAAATAAAAAATCAAGACTGGATATTTTCATATATTTACCACAATTGAAAAAAAAAATCCAGCAATTATAGGAAGAAGATAGTTTGCCAAATTATCTGAGATCTAGCTTGCAAGAATCAAATTAATCCTTATTTACAGACAAATTTGCAAGGTGTCAATCATGATAGTTTTAATTTTACTTCCAAGGAATCTAAATTGTACTATTTCCATATAATATGTGTATACTTTAGTGGTTTTAATATTTTAGTATCCTAGAATCAAGTGAAAAGTAAATTTCTCCTAAGCATGCCAAGACTGCTGTGGCAGAAGACATTCAGCTGGTTTCAATGACATAATTCTGTTGCCTTCAGGACAGTTTTTAGATTTATTCTGGTTTGGGATCTGGCCCAAAATGAAAAATATTCATCCCAAATTAGTCTGCTCTTTCAGATACTCTCTTTCTGAGATCTTCACTTCCCCAGTGAAGGTCAGGGCAGTAGGAGGTAAAACACTGTCATGATTAATATTCCCCACATCTGTCTGGAGCAGAATGCCTAGTGCAGAAATCCAGCTGACCAGAGGGCATTGTTAAAGGTGGTGATGCCTTCCTACAGCTAAAAGCACAAAGACTCTAGTGAGCAAACTTTTCTTTTGTAAGGACTAAAGTTCAGGTCTCAGTCTGGCAAATTATTATCATTTCACCTTATTCAAAGATAGAAGGCAATTGGTTTGAAGTAGGGATTTTTTTTTTTTCAGTCACAACAAGATGTTCCTTTGTTTCAACAGTGAAAATAATAATAATAAAATAAAAAAGCACAACATGACTTTGCTTAGTATATTAATAAAAAATTGTGATTTTTTTTTTTTTTTGTCTCTAGAAAATTTTTAGAATGGTAAGATTTTCAGCATTGGGAGGTAAAACTGTTAGTTTCACAGTAATGTTAGGAAAATTACCTGCAAAAATTATCTCTATATATTTATATGGCTTATTAAAAAAGTTGCATGGGACTACATATAAGTTTGCACACCTTATTTGTAATAAATGTAAGGAAACATTCTGCAGCAACCTTGGACTGTCCAAGATTCCACAGTGCAAAGTAAGTATCACTGTTTTTTTCTGGTGAAGGCTGCCTTAATGTCTGTGTGCACGCCGAGTACTCCCCTGCATGTGAACATGTCATGATGTGTTGGGAAAGAAGCCACCAAGTCACCTGTCAGATGTTTCCTTTGAACTTATTCCTTTCAGTGAAGTTTTTGATGAGAAAGGAAAGAATAATGCTCGGTTTTTCATTTAGTGATAAAATGTTAAGTATTTTAAGTAGACTATAAAATGCTCTAAACACATACAAAATTCAGAAGTGAACTTATTCAGTATTAACTTTTCTAATTTAATTTTTCCTCTATTATTGTTTCATAAGCTAACGAATTTATTATCTAGATCAAAATGTCAAGAGTTCCTGAAGAATAGAGAGTTTCTAGTTCACATGAATGGCAGTTATTATGCATTTAAAAATCTGTTATAAAGGGAAATCCAACCTATGATGTCTGGAGCATACCTGACTTGTAGCTCACTTGCTGCTTCTTTTCTTCCTTGTCTAAGTGGGCAAGGTTTAAGTCTGCTACAGAGAATGAAGCACTTTTGTAGGAAAGAATATATACTAAAAAGCAATGTTTTCTCAGCTAAAGTCACTGCTGTTAAGGTCAGTGCATAAAACACATTAATAACATTTTGATTTGTTCTTTTCCTGGAATCTCAAAACAGAAGTAATTTTGTTTTGAGAACAAGAACAGAGCTAGTCTCTGGTGGAAGACAGTGCTTTGCACACTGGAGGTTGGTGACAGGAGTCTGTTATGGGTTTCCTAAAGAATAATGGCTTGTGTTACCATTAGACCAGGGGAGGGTAGGACCAGTTCTTACAGCGCTCCATCACTGACAAACCCAGCACACTAAATGTCATCAGTGACAGCCCACACCCTCCTGCACTACCAGAAGGAAAAGGCAGAACAAAGAGCCTTAGCCCCAATGCTTTTAAGTCATGAAGAAGAACAGGAGCTTGATTGCCTCCCTGGAATCTTTGGGTACAAAGTAGAATGCAATGTAAATTATAAGACGCAAAATACAAATAAACATCAGTTGTGACTATACTGAGCAAATGGCTTTTAATTAAATACATGGAAAACCAACATGTGTGTTTAAGAATGCTCCTCTGAGATCCTGTTTCTTCACATTCCAATTGTTTGAGAGGCTGTTGCTGGAGGAGTCCTCCCCATTTTATGTTCATTGTAAAGCAAAAAAAACCCCAAAAAACCAGAATCACTGAAATTCAGTAAATAGTTATTTAAAGGTTGACCAAAGCTTTATAAGAAAATAGCTTTTATTTCTTTAATGGTTGAGCATATATTAATGACTTCAGTCATGTTAAGAGTCATTTGCAAATGTAAAGCACCAGCAATAATTTCAGAAAGTACTTCTGGCTGTAATTGTATATCCTCTCTATAATGACGCTGTTAACCTGAGATTTCAGCCCGTAAGCATACCAGAGCTATTTATATGTTTACTTCCCCCAAGGTACTAGCTGTGAAAATCCTTAAAAAAGCACCATCATTAGCACCCAATTAAAGAGAAAACTTATGCTAATAAAGCCAGGAGTTGCTTTTTAATGCTACAAAAAAAGAATAAAATATTTAATGACTGTATTTCTGGAAACCTTTTGATGTTCATGATAATTAGTTCAGTCTGGCTACTAAATTAAGGGCAGTTAAAGTATTATACAGACATTTGAAGGTTGCTGTATTCAGAGAAGACCTTTTGCAATCCTTTGGCAGTGAATGGCATCTTATCCAATATACAGATTTAGTCATTTAGAATGTCAGCAGTGGAAAACCATCTCAAGGATTCTGTCTGGGATTTTAGAGATTTTGTGTAAATTTTAGGTGAGGAAAATAAATGAAAATACTTGAAAAGACAGTTGTCTAGCTGCGGAAAGTTATAGTTCCTGCATTTTCAGAAAGTTACATTCTAGATTCAAAATATTTTTTATTATTAATGCATTTTATTGAATAATCCATAGTATATCAGCCTTGAATATATTCAATAACAGTTTATGAGTTATTTCAACTACAATACATTTCTGGACCATTCTAGTACTGTGCAAATGCCTCTCTTGGCTAAGTGACTTCAATTGTCTGGTGCTAGTTTCAGAGGGTAAACAAATACACATTTTTGAATAGTCTAGATTAGCTTCTTCTCTTATCACAGAGCAGTTCAAAGGGACAAAATACCTTATTTTCCAGGTACCTAAGAGTTTGCTGTGGCAGAGGTGATCTGATGGAGTACAAAGAAATTGTGTTGAGGGTGTATGGTTCTTTCCAGTCCCTGGATGGTCTTACAATCCAGAGGATTGTCTGGTACCAAAAGGTGCAAATTAAGGCTAAAATTGCTTTACATTGTATTAACTTTTTCATGACTATGTGGCAGCAATGCTCAAGGAGATTTGCAGAGATCTAAAGCCATCCTGGTCCTGCCTTCTTCAGTGAAGGCCAGGGACTACCTTGGCCATCTGTTGTACACCTAACTCACCCTTCACCTGATATACCTATACACAAAAGATGTAAATATAAATTATGAGGGACTATTTTTAGTATATAAAAAGATGATAAAAATTGAGAATTTTCTTCTGGTTTGTTAAGAGGGCATTGTTCTCCCTTATCTGTGTAAATTTCCAAAACAGTCATCAACAATTTCATATCTGTCCTGTCCTGTCCTGTCATGTCCTGTCCTGTCCTGTCCTGTCCTCTCCTCTCCTCTCCTCTCCTCTTCT
>VYXF01005297.1:111896-151683 GCA_013397295.1 Polioptila caerulea | reverse complement strand
CTCCTCTCCTCTCCTCTCCTCTCCTCTCCTCTCTTTCCCTCTTTCATTTAAACGTGTTTCCATTCTTAATTTTTTCTTGTAACTTTTTTTTTACTTATTATGTTAATTCTTCATGGGAACATCTGAAGCAAAACATTTATTGGGCTCACAGCTGCTGAAGAATGCATTGATATGCATGAACTCACTAAAGATACATCTTAAACCACTACAGACTGATCCCTCAGGATCTACACAATACAGCTCCTAAAAACATATACATCTGTCCCTAAAGTATAAAATGGTGTAAATGTCATCACTACAGCAAGCCACTTGGCTATTACAGTTGGGAAAGCTGCAAGAGTTTTGACTGTACATTTGTCAGAATACACCAGGATGTATTTCTGGTCTAAGACACTACATGAGCTAAAACATGTTGCTGACCTTGTAGCAAACTAAAGAGACCAAAGGAATCAAAATGTAAAAAATGCAACATTTCATGTAATAAGTGTATCTCTTCGGTCATGACAAAAACATCCAAAGATGCTTAAATAAAAGTCAAGAAATTCTGCTCAGCTGCATAACCGTGAGCCAAGGCAGCTGCTGCTCATCCTCAGAAAGAGTCCGGCACACAGCGAGAGGCAAAGCCCGGCTGAGGCCGCTCTGGCACACGCCCAAGTCAAGAGCTGGGGCAGCCCCTTCAGCCCACCCGTGTCCCCGTGTTCAGATCTGCAGGCCCGCGGTGAAAACGGGAGGTGTTTAAGGGAGGGCAAAGAAATGCCACAAAGGCCGAGGAAGAGGGGAAAAGGTGTAAGAAACAGCCCTGCACACGGCCGGGTCAGACGAGAAGCTGTGGGGTGAGGTACCGCAGGTGCTTGATGGGACACTCCCCTGGAGAGACCCTGCTGGACATGTTTGCCCTGCAGGACTGCAGCCCTAGAATAACCCACGCTGGAGCAAAGATCATCAGACAGGAGCTGTTCTGTACTGATCACAGCCCCCATTCCCCACCCCCTGGTACTGCTCAAGGGCTGGGGTGTTGTTTTAATCTTTGTTTCTCACTTTCAAATCTATTTCAGTTGTCAATAAATTAAATTAGTTTTCTCCAAGGTAGGTCTATTTTCCCCATGACAGCAAGTGATAAGTGACCTCCCTGTATTTATCTCATCCTATGAGCATTCTTATGCTATTCCTCCCCATCCTGTTGAGGAGGGGCAGTGGCAGTGCAGCTGGGTGGGCAGTGAGCAGCAGATGGACGAGGTCAGCCCACCGCAAAAACGCGGCGGAGGCTGCCAAGTTCTGCAGGCACAGGAGTGGTGGATCCACACACACACACTCCTGTCAGGGCTGCCTGTTGCCTGACACAGAGCAGCGTTTCTGTGATTGTGCTTCTGTGCGAATAAGGAGACAGCTGTTATGTAAGTCAGTGCTGAATTAGGGATATTCTCCTGTCCTGTGGGGCAGTGCTGTGTTGACAAACATACTATGCTTGGATAGGCATTACATGATATTCAGCACCATGGTGGAGCACAGGCCTGGGAAGGAGTCCCGTGCTTGATGTGCTAGATTAGCTTCCTGACATAGAAGAATGCTGCAAATTATACTGCCTTATTTGGATGGGGTTGATGAGTCCTGAGGCTGAGGCACAGAAGTTTACACATTATCCAGAAATGGATCAATCTTCTGGATCAAAATTTTACATAGATCTCAAGGACAGGATCAGACTGACTGAACATAAAGCAGAGATGAAAACATGAGACTTAGATTCCCTCTCTATGATAAAATAATACTAAATGTAAGCAGCAGTGCACTACTGCACGTCATAGTAATCAATTCTGCACAGCCAGTTTTGAAGAGAAGGGGTCTCTACACATTTCTGCAGTGTTTACTACAGTCCTGCATACACAGCTCAGAGGTGATTTCATCTACACTGTCAAAACAGTTGGTTTTGGTGACAAAAATTCCTGCTTGCATTAAAGTGATATGCTGCTTGTCTATGGATAACCGTTCATAGGCCGCTAAAGCTTTTTAGGTATTTATCAGGATAACTTAGTGAATTTTCTTCAGATAGAGATTTGTTAAGACATTTTCTAATCCTTGTCATCTCAGTGATATTTTTCCAGATGGAATTCACAATGAAGTTCTGGCGTGTTCCTCATCACACTGACATCCTTATTTAGGGACATATTCCTCAGGGTCCCTAGAAATGAATTCAATAGTATAAATAAATAAATATGTTTAACATCTAACTAAATATGAATAAAATAGTGCAAAATTGCATCCATGCTATTGATATGGGTTCAACTTTCCTTCTGTTCAGGTTACAAAAACCATCAGCGATACTGCTAGAGAAGAGTGTGCCCTTTGTCATTTTAAGAGCCCAACTGCATGGAGAGTGCAGAGACATTTGGCTTAGGTAAAACTCAGAGGGCAGCGAGGAAGAGGGAAGCCTGGGACCCTGAAGGAGTGACGTGCAGCTGCATTATTCTGTAGCTCAGTCATGCAAGGAGAGATCAACGAATCTCAGCCGAATTTTACGTATCTGCATCTCAGTTCTGAAGCAGCATCTAAATATAAAGAATCATCTTCCTTTCTCTTGTCTGACTTGAATAAATTGCCGAGCGTATTTTATAAGAATAAAATAAATGAGATTTTTCAAAGTACCTGAATAATTCTTAGCAAACCTGCAAAAATCTAGATGCCCTTATTGCTCTAAGCAAGTTTTGAAGGCCAAACTAGGCTACCTGTCTGCTCATTAAACAGTTATTTTCCTGCTCCTTTGGAAAGAACTATTGTAGCGGTGTGCCTTATATTAATTTATGTATTAATAGTTTGTTCCATGTAACCCCACAATTGTTTGTATTTGGTTGTACCCCATTCTCCCCTCCTCCAGTGGCATGCCTGTCACTTTGGAGCCCTTCCCAGGTTCTGGAAAATTCTCTGGAGGGTGCCAGGTGATAGGCTGTGGCCTGGGGAATCCCCCTCTATCCCGGGGAGATTGGCTGTCAGGGGTGTCATTCAACAACCAGGTCACCCCCTGAATTACCCCAGCTGATCAGCCCCTGGTCCCTTCCCCTTTCCTCACCTCCCCTTAAAAGGTGCTGTACTGAGCTGGTCAGGGCTCTGCCTGAGCAGAAGCTTTGAGGTGAGGAGGTCCCATCTGGGTGCTCTCACAAACTCGTTTAGCTACCTCCAGTCAGAGTCCTCCTTTCTTTGCCCTCGTTGTCGCCATACACCTGCCAGTTGGTGCCATGCTGGGCACACCGGGTCGGCCGAATGTGCATGGCAGACAGAGCCAGACTGAGGCTTGATACCAGGGCCAGGACTAGCCAGGCAAGCTTCAGTGAGGAACCATTATAAACTATCCCTTCATGGGAATTCACTCTAGCATAGTCAGAAAGGAATGACTCTCATAACAATTTTGTAAGAGCAGAGTCCTGAAATTGCACTACCTGATGGACTAAACAGAGGGATGATGTGACATGCACACATATGAATGCCTTCCCTTGATCCTAAAGAAATCTGTCATGTGGATGTTTCGTGTTGGAGGTCTATCCTCAATACAGAAGCTGGTATTTCTGGCTGTTCAGAAACAGTCTCTATTTTTGTTATTTTCATGTTTCTTGCATTGAGTTAACTCCGGAAGCTTAAGAGCCTTCAGATCTTATATTTGCATTGTACTCTGTACATCTTTTTTCAACACTTTTACATATGTAGACCTTCTCTTATAAGGATAGTCTGACTTGTCATTTTGTCATTAATGCTTCCTCTTCTCATACTCAGAGAAATGTATTTTTGAACTGTAAGTCTGTCGCACAACTACAATATAAAGGCTCTACGTGGGATGAAAGCAAAAACTGAAAAAGAAAAACCCAAGTTAAAGCTTTAAAACCCCCAAGTCAAAAATATTTGCTCTTAGAAAAACAACCGGCTATCTACCTACCTCTTTATTTAAAAACTTTGGATGCTTCTATAATTAAGTGTAGTTTATTATTTCACCTTCCTTCTACTTGTGGAAATTCCTGGGATCCGCCACATAAATTTTCTCATGGGCAAAGTTTAGTAATTTTGAGGAGTGTCTAACCAGACAATAGGAATGAATCCTGACACTTACTTGCTTTTTGAGGCATTTTAAGCTGTAGCAGAGCAAACTAATATGATTTTCCTAAAGGACTGAGATCCAAGGTATCCTTAAATGGGATTTGAAATCTTGCTGGTTAATCAGATTTCTCTACTGTCTTAATGGACTGTTTGCACTGAATAAAAAAGGTCCCTGAATAATAGAGGGATGAAAAATTATCAGTCCCCGTGATCATATGGTTTGTATTTCTTACTGTATTGTAAATTTTGAAAGCAATATACACCTGTTTAGTTGGTATGTTAGTTTTGCTACATTTTTTTTTGTTTGTTTTCATTTAATGACTGGGCCATAGAGAGATAAGTAATGCAACAAGGGAGGAGGAGCTCTCCCTGCACACAAGGGAGAAAGTGTGTTGCAGTAAAGGTGACTAGTCTATGAAGGTTTGGACAGATTTGCTGGAGCAGGCAGCAGGGCTCAGACAGCATTAATGAGATTGTTTATTAGTACCGGATGAACAATTCTGCAACTCGCTTGACAAACACCAAGCAAAAAACACCACAGGGGAGCATCCCACTGCCTTAAGCAACTCCATGATCTGTGGAACAAAATAATCACTGAAGAAAAACAATCTATTTTCCATTTATTGAGTTTTCTCTAACATATGAAAGTGCTTCTATCAGAATTTAAAATCTAGGCTAGCCCTGCATGAGATCAGGAGCTTTGTTTAAAAATCAGAAGTCTGTGGTTAAACAGCAGTACAAACCCGAAATGTTGTGACTGACTTAATAAGCTGTATATACTGTACTGCAGCTATTTAATTTCTGGGTTTTTTTCGTTCTTTGTTTTTGATTCTTAAATTCAAAAGTGTTACCTTAGCTACTGCATAGCATCAGATTTTCTTACTACTGTAAACTGCTCTATTTTCCACAACTGTCTGCTTTTCCTGCATGCCACAGTAATTGAATCTGTTTGAAATGGATGTTTGTCAGCCAACTTCACGAGAGTCATTTTTTTTTTTTTAACATTCCCTCAAGGTCTGCCCAAACTAAACTTTGTAACAAATACGCTTTTTGGTGTATGTGTACACACACCTTTCTATTCACATGAAAACTGTGTGTGCATGAGTATGTTCACATATACATTATCTTTCTCTTTCCATCCTTCCATCCATTTATCCATCCACACATCCATTCACTCATCCAATTTACGAGCAATTTCTTATAGTATAGGATAAACAATAGACTTTGCAGGGTTTTAATCTTTAACTTTTTTTTGTTGGTGATCCAAGATTGTCAGAAAAGTGAATGTGAAAGGCTGATTCTGCTTCTTTATTAAGTAAGTCTGGGAAAAGTGACTAAACTGAAAGGAATTGGTCATGCTGTGTCATTTATATTTGGAATTAGTGCCCAGAGTGGTTTATTCAATTGGTTGCTAAAGTGATTCTATGATTTCTTAGGTCATTTGTACTCAAAACTGAACCTTAGTGTTATAACTGAATGTATACCACAGTGCTCTAATTGAAGGTATACCATTTTGAGGGGATGTGTCATTACCATATTCCTCTTCTTGTGTTATGCTTTCTTTCATGTGATAACCAGATGCTTTCCTGTTTATCTTGACTCCATCAGTATGAGCTGTCATTGTGATGTTGACATGTTAAATATTGAGTATATTCTTCCTTTTCCTATAGATCACCTGCTCCTTTCCTTCATCAAGACAGTGAACGACTCCCTTTTAACTCAGCAGAAAAGTTGCCACACATATCTGTACTCATACACTGTTGTCCTTCCACAACCTTGAAACAGCCATTCTTGAATTCTCATTCGATTGCAGTTTTACGGGTTTGGATTTAAAGTGTTTAGTACACCACAATTTTCATTGCTCTCTAAGGTTTATCTTCCCTGACTCTCACAGGTATTGCAGAAGTGAAACATCTTTCTGTTCAGCAGGAGAACTGTCATGATTGCTAACAAGCAAACTGTATCTAGAAGGAATTTCATCCCTACAGTCAGCTCTTTCGGTGAGTGGAATGGATTGGTAATAGCACCTGTGTTGATACATAGGAGCCATCTCTCTGTTTGGAAAGCTTTTGCTTATGTGGTTCAACATAAAGCAATACCATGTAGTAAATGCAGAAAGCTGGAACATCTGCTTGAATAACCTCTTGATTATTTATTAGGAATGGTAAAATTTCATCTACCTTGGTACAGATGAGGAAGAAGGAGTCCCTGTCACCACAAGCAAACTTAAGATTTTATTTAGCCTAAAAAATAAATTTCTGCCTCTGTGTGCAAGGGATGTCTCATTTTTCCTCATATGGATATTCTGACTATAAAGAAGTAAAACTTTAAATTAGAATAAATAGCAGTAATTACGGTATGCAAATTTTAGGATAAATGCTTTCAGTTTAAAGCTTTTTGTAAGGTCTTATGCGTATTGAAATCTCAACAGATATTTTTTGACTATTAAAAGCCATAAGTCCCATCATTATGAGGGTCGTGAGATTCTGGATGGAACAGGTCACCCAGGGATGTTGTGGTTGCCCCAACCCTGACAGTGTTCAAGGCCAGGTTGGATATGACCTTGGGCAATCTGGTCTAGGGAGAGTTGTCCTGCCCATGAAGGGGGTGGTTGGGACTGGATGATCTTTACAGTTTCTTCCAACCCTTAGCATTCTATGGCTGTGATTCTATGATTTATTGAAGAGCTCTTAGATGTGGTCATCCCAGTCTGACAGCCAGATGGGCTGTCAAGGCCCATAGCTGTCAGCCAGGTAACTGCACTGTGTCAGTTCAGCAGCACTCTGAAGGCACAGCTAATTGAGGATATGATGGGTAAGGACTGCATGTTGTGACTGTGTCCTGATAATGGCCCATAGTGATTACAAAGCAACCACCGTGACTGTGTGTTGTTAATGAGCAGCAATCTAGTCAAGCCTTGTTTTGAAATTTGAAACTGGCCTGGCTTATCAGCCTCTTAAATATTTTTGTCACAGCAATCTCTATAATTTTCTGACTGGTGTGTGTATACATAGATACATATATAAATATATATACACCCTCCCATATTTTCAGTTGTAATGCCAGTGTCAGGCACTCATTGAGAGTGTGACAGAGAATTTTACAGGTTTCACCTGCCTAGCTCTCTGCACTTTGGCTGTTTAGTCTTTGCAAGGCATTTGTGGTATGTCATAGTCAGCAAGGGAGAAAGGCACCATCAGAAAGGCACTCATTCCAGCTTTCCTGGACATATAACTTGGATTTGGAGTCACCTCTTTGGGATATCTACACCTCTCTTCTGATAACAGACAAAGGTTACGTGAATTTCTTGGGTTTGGAAATGACTACAAGTCATTGCTGAACTGTTTTCCATACCTGGAGGCTGCCTCTTCTAGGTACTTGAATTTTCTTTTAATTCAGGCCCAAGTTGTCTAAATATAAGACAGTCAACAGAGATTTTTCAGTTATGCACCTGCCAATTGTATCAAGAGGAATATTAATTTATTTCAGTGGACTTTTTTCTGGGAGTTTCGAACGTAAGCTTACATATCAGTGGTGAGGAGAAAGCTCAGTCCATTATCTAGTGTGCCTGCAGCTAGGCAGCTGTACTTATTTTATTGAACCAAGTTCAGAGATTCATAGATCATAAAAACCAGAAAGAACCATTGTGATAATTTGCTGTGACCTCCCGCATAACACAGTCCATTGGAAATTTTTGAATTAATTTCCATATGAACTAAAGTGTTCCATTTAGAAAAATAGCCAATCTTGAAAGTGTTTCCAGAGATAAGTCTTCCATAATCAGTAGCAAATTATTTTAATGTTTTATTAGTCTATAGTGCTTTACAGTTGATCGGAATTTGGCTTACGTCACCTAGATCATTTGATCTCATTATAGAATTACCTGCTGCACTGAGGAAGCTGATATTATGAAGTGCCTGTTTGTCATGTGGGTATGGAAGCACGCAATAACCCAACCTTCCCTTTATTAAGGCAGACTGAATGAATTAGCCAATGAAGGACATGTCCTGTGAGAGGTATTTTCTGATCAATAGAACCTGTATAAAGACTTTCTACATATGAACACCCTTCTAATAATGCAGGCCTTGGAGCTGGACAAGACAAGATCCCATAGGTGTTTGTTGTACAGAAATACAGATATCTATTCCAAATAAATATCCTATTTAGTGAAACAGGATTTATGTGACTGGCTTTGATCTTGCTGCTGCATTTGAAGGTTGAATTAGCTATTAGCTGAACAGGCCTCTTAATACCTGTGTCTTCAGATAAAAAATAAGAGACAAATTTTTCTGCTTTGTAACCATTGTCTACATTTGGACCTACAAAATGTATTAAGAAGTACTCAAAGCCATACTGAATGCCTGCACTAGTGCTCATTTTAGCATGTGATCTACCCTTAGTGTTAGTGACCTGTCCTGGTTGTTTGCCTTTCATACACTGTTATGTCTTCTAGAAACATAGCACCTTATTTTATGTTCTCCCTAAGTCCTTACTTCTCTGTAATTACAGATATATCATGAAGCGTATATTAAAACAGTAGCTGCTGTCCACCCTTGAGCAAATAATGGTATTTTTTTACCTTCTCTGTCTGGGGGATTGAATCTTTAGTGATCGCAGTTACCAGTCTCCTAGAGTTCCTAACAGAATTGAGGTAATTATTTCCAAGACTATTTCTGAGCATGCAAATCACATTTTTCCCTCTGAAGAAGGTTAAGCAGAATGTGTTAAGTCAAAGGCCTTAGAATAGTCTAAGAACACTACATAGTCTAAGACCACTGATCAGCTGCAATTACTTCTGTTACTTTTTTAAGACTTACAATATGATCACAAAGATGTTAAGTTAGGTAATTATACACAAGAGGAAAGTGCCTTTTCTCCTTAAACTCATTAATCCTGTGAAACTGAACAGGACTGTAGCTGCTACATACTGTGGTTAGGGATAATCTTAGGATGCCAGTTTCTTTCCCATTTCTGTGACATGTTAGTGAACACATTTTTCAGTGCAGTTCTTGAGAGCTGCTGGAAGGGCAAGGCATAGGAAAACTTGACAATTCCTTTCTTGAACATTGTTTTCAGTGGAAGTCATATTCTCCATCTTCTGTGCAGTCCTGTTCTGGGGTATGTTATTGTATAGGAACATGACATAATTCTTTCCCCCTGTAGCATGAGTTGACTTTTCAGGATGATTGTCTGTGTGCATAACCTTGGGATGATTATACTTGCAAATGCTAGAGGAACATGCTACACCAAAATCATCTGGAGAACTTGGGTATGGTTTGGTTATATTTGTGCATGCAGCTTGAAAGCAGCAGTGACTTCTCTGAAATTTGAATTGTTTAAAGTGGAGCACCTGGACTTTGAGGGGAGTGGAGAGGGTTCTGCACTCTGTAATTATTTGTGTCACTTATCAAAACCAGAAAAGCCTGCACAGGGAATTTTGGCATGTTCATTGTACTGTATACTTGGACTTCTAGATAACATTCTCTTTTCTCTGGGTGTAACAAATAAAAGAACAAAGACTGCATGGAGATATTGGAAACAGCCTTGCTTTCATTAAATTCTGACTATGTAAAGACATTTACATAACTAGAACAAGAATGAACATTCGAAATATCATAATAAGGTTCAGACAAAAATCAAACTGGACAGAAAAGCATTACAACTATTCTTTTTGTTCATCAGTGTTATCTAGATTGCAGAACAGAGAAATAAAATTTATAAACTAAAGAAAAGGGGAAAAAGCCAGAAAGATGATTACTTTTAGTTCAAGAAGGATATTTAAAAAGATTCAATACAGGATACACTGAAAGAATAAAAATTTTCATAGGACAGTGTTTCATGAAAAAATGAAAGAAGATGCTACCAAGTAATTAATATTTTCATAGGATATAAAGCAATCAAGGCCCAAGGCATTACAAGTTGTTTTTTAGCTGGCAGATAGCTCCACTTGATACATGAAATACTAGTGCCCCAAAGAAGTCAGTACCAGACAAGGGCAGATGCAAGGAATTTAGCTGCAAATCTTGTGGGGGTTTTTTTGCTTTGTTTTGTTTTGTTATTTTTTTTTTGTCCTTACCTGTTAAGTTTGGATTGCGTAGAACATCTAATAATTCAGAGGCATGAAATGAAAATGGTGACATGAATTTATTTGGCTGTGATCACACCTGGGACACACATGAATATTATTTGTATTTAAGCAAAGTGTTAATTTAAATGTTTTTTACCTTTTGGATTGTCTAGGTTTAAGACAATTTAAGGGGGCAAGGACTGCCAAATGAGTTACCTCCACTTTTTTTTAACCACTCCCTTTTCACCAATAAGGAGAGACAAATGGGGAAGATATAAGATAAAATTACCAGTTTAGTAAAAAATGGAACAACAGGCTTTGTTATAAATTTTAACCACTCCCTTTAAAAGCTCCTGAATCTCACAGACTTGGAAAAAAGAAAAACAAAAACAGCGGACAACCCCCCCAAGATAGTGCCCTCCGTGGGCGACTGTGTATGGGGAGAGAGAACCAAGAGAGAAAAGCAACACGGCCAGTGAACCTCCACAATTACAAAAATTCATTCTTCTCCCCAAATGACAACCAATGGGGAACAAGGACAAAATAAAAACAAAACCTGGAGTCCAAAATGAGCCAAATGTCCCTCTTATCTCTCTGGCGTCATGAACTGGGTCAGTGGCTGGAACCTGTGGAGGGACTTCACCTTCTCCTTGGCAAAAGCGGATGCAGCTGGCTGGGTTGGCTTGGGCTCCGTGCCCTCCTGCTCCCACCAGGCACTGCTGCTGGGCTGGGGTGGCTGTATGGAGCAGGGCTGCTTCATTTTCCTCTCATGGTGCTGTGGCTGCTTGTCTGCCACGCGCTCACTGCCTCAGCTCTCCTGGCAGGAACGAGAGGGAAAGGCCAGAGAGCTCCTGCCTGAGCGACACCGACCTTGAACGAGCAGCACTCCTCAGCTGACATCCTGGTTCTGTTTCTGTCTGCCAGGTCTTAAGAGATAGTAACAATTTTGGGTACTGGTAGTTATGGAGTACAATAACATTTTGGGTTAACCAAGTCTGGAGCTACTCCCTTCTCATCCTCCTTCTTCAGTGAATGCAGTACTTTTTTAGCCTGTCATAAATATTAGCAGAATAGTTCAACATCTCTTAATGCAATGCGGAAGGGGCCTGACTGTGCCATGAGATAATAGCACACACCTCCCTCTGTCACACCCTGGTGCTCACTTGCATGAAGGCTGATTTCCAAGGCTGAGCAGGCAGCATAAACAAAGAGCACAAACTGCACAAACTGATCAGATTTCGTGACAATTCTGTGCTTTTGCAGACAGACAGATCCTATGTTATTTGCATTTCAAAAGATGCATTATTAATCTTTTCACAGCTGGCACCCAGTTACTGATGTAGTACCTGGGCGCTAGGAGGGCTAATGACACTAAGAGGGCATTCTTGTCTAACTGTGCCACTCTGAGGTGTCACTGTTTGGTGCTGTAATGCCCACGATGGCTCAGCCTGCAGACATCTCTGTTCTTTAGTCTCTAAAGAGGTTGCATTTAGGCAACATAAAGTGGCCACAAGCGTTAAACATTCCCCAGTCCAGTGCAGAGACAGTTCCTTCAGAGAAATATTTGAGAGCAATAGAGCTGGCACAGCTTTCTTCAGTGTTTTTGATTATTTAATTAACTTTGAGACTATTTCTCTTCCTGCATTTAATTATGACTACATTTTCTGGATCTTTGCAAAACCCAGTTCTCTTGCCAAGGTGATTTTTTTTTTTTTTTCATTTTAAGGGATATGCACTTATGCTCGTTGATTTCAGTGCCATTTGTGTGTGTGATGACTGAAGTGGCATGGGGCCACTAAACACATGAGCACAATCACTCACATCTTTCATACTTTTTGGAAGAAATCCAATTTAAAAAATACAAACTTCTATTAATTATGCATATACAAAAAAAAAAAACCCCAAAAGTTCAAGGTGGCCATGATAAAAAATTTTAACTTGACATTGGGAAGTTCTTTTCACCTGCAGAATTGGGTTAGAGTATTGTGGCATGTATCCAGACAAAGTATGCTTTCCTGAAGTAAAACAGTGTGCTTTCCTGAAGCAAATTTAAAAAATGATGAGAAAGTACTTATGAAGGCTTATTTCTGATTTTGCAAACACAAGCAAATCTTCATGAAAATTAAGCAAAACATGAATAGAAATTTCATTATGTAGCATCTTTGCACTTCTCAAGAAAATGTATGGTTTAAGTTATGAATATCCAACAGTCTGTAAAATACCATATTTAAGGACTCTTCTAATATGCCTGGATTATGACTAGTTCCAGGAAAGGTGGCTCATGGTGTAGAAGGGGAATCTAAATTTGTCAATTCATTCTCAACTGAATTATAAGCTAATATTATTATACGTAATTTGAATATTGCATCTTATCCTTACTTTGTTCTTTCATTCCTATGATCTGAAAGCATTTAAGAAATTATATCTCATGAAGTAAAGAAACCTGACTGAGAATGAAATTCATAGCAGGTGTTGTAAACTCAATTTAAACCACATAAAATAAATCTCTACGTGGCAATTGCCACACATGGCCATGTTTGAATACTATGGTAATGTATTCAAAAGGACACAATGAATGAACTGCTACAAACAGATAAAATTGTTAAAATACAACACAATAATTGCCAGTGAAGAGGCAGTATCTTTTAAATTAGGCACCTTGATTGTCCAGGGAGTGAACTTCTGCCTCTAGAGTAGGTCAGAGTTATTTTGCAGAAGTCTTTCTTTTTTGTTAAAAGCTACTTTTCCAAACCCAAAAGTCTTTCTCAGAAATAATTTCAATTGAAGGTGATTAGAAAGGTTTCAGAGGGGACTAAAAATGTTTCAAAGAGAACAAAAGCACAAGCTCTATTTCCCATACTGTGAGATGAACTCACCCCAGAGAAAGAAACAAGAAGGGAAACTGTTCTTGTTGAGAGAAGGAGACAGAGAGTATTTGGCTCTTGTAAAAGCTGAAGAATGGCTCCTGGCCACTCTGGATGCAGAAGTCTGAACTCTTGGTCATTCGCAAAAGGTCCTGCAATCTTGTACAGTTATGATTTGCCCAGATTTGCTTTCCCCTCAACCCATCTAAACTCTGGGGAGCTGGCCCAAGGAATTGCAAACAGCGGCATCCCCTTTAGTTCGGTTAAATTAATGCAATTTTTAACTTGCGAGTAGCAGTTTATTGTGCTGTCTAATAACTGTAATAATTCTCAGCACTTTCATATAGCTATTCATCTTCAAAGAGTATCACTAATATTGGCTAATTAATTTTCTGCTTTTCTTCCAAGACACAGTATTGCAGGCTGTGATCATGCAGACCACCCAGGTAACTATAATTTCCTTTGCATTGAAGATTATTCCAAAGACATTTTCTGTTATTTTAGGTGTAATTTTGCAAATGTTAATTTGATCAGATAAAAGTTAACACTGAAGTGATTAAATGATAGAAATTTTGTTTAAAACTTCAAGAGTAGCATGCTAGTAAATCCTTATTGAAAAAGGATTCTTTCATCTAAAACTTGACCGTTAAGTACTTAAAAATAGCATTAAAGGATTGGTTTTGACATAGCCCAGGCACAGAGGAATATAAGGGAATCTAACTTTTATACTATCAGAAAATTATTAAATTAAATATTCAAAGTTCAGAACAGTCTTTTAAGAATGTTTTCTACAATGATTTCCTGCAGAGTAATAAATAGAAATTGGTCCTTTACACTTAAAAAAGGAAGTATAAAAGATGCATTTTGCAACAAATAATTTGGTCAAGATGCATAATATAAGAGCCGCTGACCATTTTCTCAATTCTTGATTGTTTTTATTACTCTAGTGATTATTGCTTCTTACCTCAGTGACAGCAAGTGGTTAAACTAACAGAGTTAACTATTTTTTTTCACCTCTCCTCTAAGGTAGAAAGAATTAAATAATAAAAGGCATTTGAAATGAGCAACAGAGTAGATTCCTTAAATGTCTTCTGTCTCTTCTCTCCAGAGACAAGCACAACAAGGTGAATCTCATCATTATTTGTCTTTTCAAGGGCAAAGCTGTGATAGACAGGGCTTAATGTGTATCTTGGTGGAATTGGATTTGATCCTCAGGGCTGGGCCAGAAGGCTGCTTTGTTAGATTTGTTAGATTTACTCTCTCTCCTGTGTTCTCTCTCCACCACAAACAAAATTACCTCTTGGAGGCCTGCATCAGCCTCAGCATCCTGAGACTATCTCCTTGTCTTGATTTCAGTCACATCTAAATCTGTTTAAACTGTCGACATGATGATTTGTGGAGAGACAGGGATTAAGCAGAAGGGAGATTAACACAGTTGTCTGTCTTCTTTGAAATAATATACCTGCTGCCAGGAAGGGCATTCTTCAATTTACATAACTTAGCTCACAAGGAGGGCTTTATCGTTGTTATTGGGTTGCTTTTTTGCTATCAGCTGTACAAACTCAGCTGCTACCTGGACATTTAAAACCATGACAGTCCATCTCTTCAATTCCTGTAAGACTGAGACATGGCCTCTTCTTTTCCTAGACAGAATGAGATTTTCTAGTATTTGAGTAATATGCATTGAAACAGATTATTTAAGAAATATGTATTAAATTCTGCTGGATTAGATACGAATTTCAAGTACTCTAAAGAAAACGCCTATATTCCAGAAGAGTCAAAACTCTGTGAACCATTGTTTTGAAATGGAATAATGATCTCTGTTTTTCTTTCATTTGCTGAGAGAAATTGGCAGATTACTTATTATTCCAGTCCTCTAGAAAAAAAAATGACATGCAATATCTTCTTTAATACTTAGATAATTCTTAACAGCAGTAACTAGAATTGCTTGTTCAGAATTTTGGGCTTGGCCTTATTGTGCTGGGGAACAAAGGACTGAAGAAAAGAAAGAAGAAAATTTTATCTAAAAGGAGGAATAAGAACATCTATTTTTCTCACACTTTATACCTTTAATCTTTATTCAGTTATAAGGGATAAGTCAAAGAGTCTTTTCTTCTGTATATGCAGGACTTTGTAAAAGAAACCTTGTTTTGAATTAGGAACTGAATTGTGAGGTCGCACTATGCAAGTTAAGGCAAAGCACAAATTTTAAGCCAGAAAAATGATAAATATACTGTCACAGCCACAGAAGCTGGAAGAGATGCATATGCAGGAGAAAAAGGAATAATTACATGGAAAAAAAAAGATAGTAGCCTCCTAGGTGTGAAACTTCTTTTTGGGTACTTTATATTTTTATATGAAATCTCACATAAAAGCTGCTTCATGATTGTCGGGTAGGGTGCTGTTCTGTTAGGATGGGGAAGCTTATGTAGTTTTCTCCAGCCTTGCTCCTCTGGGAGTCAAAGCATTTGTTCTACCAGAACTAGGAAAGTTTTCTGTGTTGCAGAGCTTCAGCTTGTTGCTCAGCACACTGCAGAGGAATGAAGGCAGAGGAACAGACAGAAATGCTCCTTTCATCCCCTTCTGTGTTTCACTGAAATGCTAAGAAGTTCTTAACATGCTATAGGCTTGAGGTTTTTTTCCAATAGGAAAAACTAAAGTAATATGAACAATTGCAAGTGATGACATAAATAAAATGCATGAATGAGTCAATCCATTTCTTAACCTTTTTCCTGGGTCAGATATGTTTCTGAGGTCTGAAAAATTTTCTTTTTGTTCTTTTTTTCAGACCTTTTGCTTCATGATTATCTTTGAGCTGCATCTGTTAATCATGCCTCAAGAAACAAATTATTTTCCTGGTCTTCTAAACTAAACTAAGCAGCTATAAATCATTCAGATTTTTAGTCAAAAACTTTCAGATAGGCATCCAAACTTAGAGATGCTTATAAGACTTGAAGTACACCTTTCAGATGTATCAATTATTGGCAAAAATTCCAACAAAGCTGTTTTTCCATCTTAGTATTAGCTCCATCTTTTAAATAGCTCCTGTGACATGAAATTTTGGTTATTTGACACTTGTAAATATGAGGATTCCTTTGAGGGAATAAAGATGCAGGCTCAGTCCTCAGGTGTGCATAAGTCAAGACACTGAGCTGAAAGAGATTATCCCAGTGATGACAATGTGAGGAGGAATAGCTAAAATTATCAGTGATACACACCATAATGCAAGACCCCCAGGGGACTCCATATTCTCCAAAACCACATAAAGTTTCTGCAAGTCTTCATTGCTTCACTAGCTTCTGATTAAGACTAGAACCCTTTATGACTATTATTATTTTTGTTTTACCTACCTGTTTCAGCTTGTGCTGGACTGCTGGTAGTAGAAAAGACTCAGATGCGAGAAGAAAGTCTGTGTCTTACACAGGTTTAGAATAGGTATGGCAGAGACAGATAACTTCACAAGAAAGGACACACAATGATTAACAGAGGGAGAAGCATGAATTAATAGATCCTTGCAGTAAAAGAGATCTGGGCAGCTGTATGTTTTCCAGTATATTCTATCTATAGTAATTGTAGTTGTTTCTGTAGGTCAGATCTTATTTTTAATTAATTGAATTGTTGAATTGCTGAATTGGATGTTTTTAAGAAGGACAGTCTTAATTCTAGCCTTAAAATTTTTAAAGGCTTACTCCTAACTAAATAAATTGGTCAGGAAGAATAGGGCATCTCTATAAATTATCTTGGCATTCCACTTATGGGAAAAAAATTATCTGGAAATTACCTTTTATTGCCACAGATACAAGAAGAATCAGAAGTGCCAAAGCAATGCTGAGAAAGGCTGCTGTACTCTCCCTGTCTAGTTTAACCCATTAGTTTGTTTGCTTTCTCTCTTGGAATTTCTGAAAAAAATTGAAAACAACCTCTTGATAAAAAAGTTCACTATTTCCTTTTAGTGTGTGAAATCGTGTCAGCTGTTAACACCAAATCTGTGATGTGAGAGGAATTAATATTGTTTACATTCTGAAATGTTTGATTTTGTGCAGGCTTAGAAATATACAGAATTTTGTTTATGTTTGCAATACCTAATCCAAAATGGAGACAGAAAAACATTTCCTCAAAACTCATTCTGCAAATTTAATTGCTCACAATATTCTCTGTGGGATTAAAAAAATTTCATGAATGCCCAGCATGAAGAGGCACTGGGATTAAATACGAAACAATTCACCTTACTGTGACTTCATATCAATGGGTTAAACATGATAAACAGTTTATGTATTCACATCAATTTAAGCTGCTGGGTGTATCAGTGGAATGAATACATTTGCTGTTGTTTTTTTGGCTCATCAGTAAATCTAGTGCAAAATCTGATGCTATACCAGTTGGATTTATATTGCTGCAACAGAGATTATTACTGAAGCCAAGAAGACTGATTTTCTGCTGATTTGATTAGGACAGTAACTGTGCAAAGCTACATATTAATACATTAGAACACTGCAGTCCCCTAGAAGCCTGCAGAAGGGAATTTTGTATTTGATTTGGAAAAAACAGATCTTTTTTTCTGTGTCCTACTGCATTTATTAGAAAATTCATACAAATTCTTTAATCAGCCTGTTCATGTGTGCTAGGAAATGGGCTTTCCATATTAACCAGGGAAATGTCAACTCAAGGCTATGGGGGCTGGTGCTAATAAGGTTAATGAATAGCTGGCCTGAAAAGCAACAGATGGGCCTAACAGAGCGGGAGCCTTAATGGCATTTGTAATGCCTAGGGTCAACTGCAGTTTATCTTCATTTTTTTCTCATTTAAAATATTCCAACAGAATAATAAAATAAGTTTAAATTTTCCCCACAGGGAGATGAAATTTATGCAGCACTGTTTATTGAATATCAATGTGTTTGGTTATAAACAGAGGACTGCTACACCGCTGCTAGAACTGTAGTTATTGTATATTTGCATTTGCAGAGGAATTTTTCACTTAGCTCACTTAAAACATTACTCTCTTTTTATCAATTGCTGCTGCAGAACTGTTTTGGATTTTTTTTTAATTTTGCTTTGTTTTGTTGGTTTTTTTTCCTGAAGACAGCTAACACGGAAGGTCAGTTTATGGCTTTATATTGCAGCTAGATCCATGACCATTATGCTAAATTTGCATAGAGGAATTGTAAGGGTAGAGTTTGAATGCCCATGTTGTGGTCTCACCAAAGATGACAGAATTCATGCTCATTATAATAGAATGTCATATGACAGAATAGGGTAGAGATGACAAAAATATATTCTACAAACCATAAACTTTTCTAGATAAAGCAGAAAATGTTTCTGATCAAAATGTATTTGTTGGATCCAAAGTAACTTCTGTGACCTTATTGTCCTTCATCTCAGATACACTAGTCTTTAATCAGAAGAAATAATCTGCACAAGAAGCAATTGATGCAGTTCTCTCTACTCTAAATACAGGCTCAAGGTGATGTTAAACTATCGTTATAGCACATCTATTGCCTGAATTTAGTCTACAAGTTTAAGCTCTAATATATCAGCAAGGCAGTGAAACATAATGTTGAGGGATGTTTTGAGATTTGTTCTAACAAACAGGTTTTTGCATAGGCATTGCTCTTGGGGAAAAAGAAAACACTGAATTCTTATTTAGCTTATGTCTCCTTCAAACAGCTTCAAGTAAACATATGGATCCACATTAGTTTTATTTATGAAATTCACTTTCATACTTTGTAAATGCATGGAAATAGTTAAGAACATATTTAAGTTTGGGGTAAGACTTTTTAAAGCACTTAATCCTGAGCTGATGCTGACAAGTTTTCCATATCAAATGCTTTTGATTACCCCTCTTCTGCTTCTTTAGCACCCCCTTCAAGTCAGTGCTAAAACTTTCTTTGACTTTAATGGGGGCAGCATTAGGCCAATACTGTGGGCTTTTGAAAATCTCACTCTATTTTTAAGTAGAATTTAAAAGTATTATTGGATTATTCCTAATGAAAACCATAGATTTATCTCTAAGTTTGGATGGTTCCACGATTTCAAAGTATCTGATGAAATTAGTCTCACCCAAGTTTAGATGTTGAAAAATTAGGTGTCCAAGTCAAGGCCAGCCAGCATGCTATTCAAGACAAATCTTCATACTGAAGCTCTCCAGCAAAGAACAGAAGACACTAATAATTATTTAAGATGTAATAACTGAATTAATTTTACTACTCATTGTAAAAAAAAGGATTTCTGTTATGATAATCTTGACATTTTGAGATGCAGGAATCTGCTTTATAATATTGTCAATTTAAACAGACACAAATGATAAAAAATTTCAGATATTGGTTGAATTAACAAATAACTGTGTATTTTGCTTAAAGAACTTCATATTCCACATACATTATTGAATGTTTCAAAGCCAGTGTCCTGGAAGAGAGATTAATATATATCTGAATAATTTACTAATTGTCCTACTATTTCTATAAATTTGGCAAAAGCAAGAAAAATATTACTGAATAATTTATGTAATGAATTTTTCAAGTAACATTTAATCTGATTTTCTCACAGATAGCTGTGATCTGGAGTAAAACTCATCACATAAATTCAAGACCAGAAACATCTAATTTTACCATAGAATGACTTGAATCTGCATATCAGTTTGTGATGGACCTGTACTGCTCACTGGTCTGGGAACAGGACCATCCTTGCACAGTACTGAACAGCTGCAACTAATTGCAAGTTTTATGGATTCAGCATAGAGGAGTGCAATCTTCTCACTTTTCCCTTGAGCACCAGAGAACTTAGTGCTTATTGCACAGGTGATTTTTATACTAGTGCTTATTGCACAGGTGATTTTTATACTCTTTCACGTTTACTACTACCCAGTGACAACCAGTCTGTTCCAAGTCTGGTTTAATAGAAAGCAGTTTCACTTGAATTCTGAAAAATATCATTGCTTTGTCCCCTGATGTATCTTGAGAAGTCATAGTTTTATTTAATTGCACAGATGACATCTACTTTTCCCTTCCTGAACCTTCTATCTTGAGAGTATCATCCGTCGTCTGACTCATGTGAACATTTCCTTTATTTAAATTAAGTTGCACAAAGCAATTTTATTCACTGAAGGAAGAAGAAACTAAAACTTTAAGTCAGGTACAACATAGTGGTCTTGTACTCCTGAAGTTCTAATTGCATTCAATGTGAATTTTGGTAATTTTACAGTAGGATAGCTTTTTATTTATCCTGCCTGCTGACTTTTCAGGAGAAGAAAAGACACATTTTTTGCTAATGGTAATTTTTCAAATACTAACTTTAAAAAATTGTGCTCATTGAGCTGTGTCTTATTTCATTATTTTAGATGGCACAGACTATATTTGTAAGCCTGCTAGATGGTAAGTTTCAGAGAGGATATCAAGCTTCTAAATCCAGAAAATCAGTTGATGACCATATGAGAAGAAAGGATAACCAATTTGCTGAGAAAGAATGTAACCAGTAAATAAAATCTAGTAAATCTAGTAAATAGTTGTAACATTTTTAAAAGACAAGCTTTCCTTTCTTTCCCTCCCACCCTCCACCCTGATAGCCTTATGATTACCCAGAACTCTGCATGCCTTAATTTAATGTATAAATGAACTGTATTTAGTCTTCTGTACTCTTTTTGTAGTCCAAATTTGGAAATTTTTCAGCATTAGAAAATAAGACATTTTGCCTTATGGAAAAATAAAATGCTAATGAAATCTGATAGATGGCACTGTTGGATTGTTGATAAACCATGGGCCTGACTCCTATGTTACTAGCATTCAGAAGGAAGTTATTGCTTATAAAGAACTGTTGCTTTAGAAAGCTTGATAGAAACACATTTATTTCAGCCTGTATTTGCTCAGTAGTGAGACTCAATGTACTGGTCTGGTTGTTGGTCTGTAATTCTCTCCTTTTTCTTTGATCCAGGGCATCTCTACATCCCAGTAAGACTTGCTATACTTATACCAAGATGTGTGGGTGTTTCTTACCTCACATAGCTTCTGGTTAGAGCAGAGATTTTGGGAACAAAAACTTTGATTCTTTCTTCTTTTGTTATAAGTCAGAGCATTAAACATTGCATTACACATTCCTTTCATATTCCATTTATCCTTTTCTTTGAGGTCTTACGAATGACAATCACCTCCTGTGGAATTGCCAGTACTTACAGATGAATTGACAATGATTGTCTGAAGCAAATTAAAGGCTAACTTGTCTAGCTTTTGCACTAACTTAAGATCAGACAAATGCAAAAGCACTGTTGGAAATAGTCCAGGTAAATCCATTGGATTTCATTGAACTAAAACCTAATGCAGCTTTTGAAGGAATATTAGAATGAGAATTTTCTTGATGTATTATCTGACATGCAACTTGGACTATAACCAAAAAAGTGATGCCAAACAATGAGCAGCAATGAGATAATTCATCTATCCTTAATTATATAACAATGTTGTTGACTAAAAGCTACATTAAAGAGTTATTTTGTGCACAAGAGGGAATCCTTAATTGAAAAATCTTCATACTGGTTGTGAATTCTATGATTGTTATGGCAAAAACTAAAGCTAGACAGAGACTTGTTGAACACTTGTTTTGCAATATTCATTCTGTTTGTGGTGTCTCGTTTATTCCCACTCTTCTTAATGCTGCAATGAAAAAAATTCTACAAAAAACTTCTAAACATATAAACATGTAGCATTGTTAAACAGTTCCTCATTTTTTTTTTCTGTTTTAAAATTGACTACAATTGTGCAATTTCAAACAACAGTGAATATACCTAAAATCAGTAAATGCACTCATCCACCTTAGAAGATCTAAGCAGAGCACTGAAGGATATAATGGATTTAGAAAGGTAGAGTTGCTATAATTGTATAACTTGAAATGTATCATGCACTACTAAAATTTTCCCTTATGATAATGAAAATATCAATGTGACAACAACATTAGTGATTTTTTTCTTCCAGGTCTGATGTATATGGGAAATATGGGAATAACTCTTCCCTATTATGAAGAAAAATCTAAAGAAAAATGTAAAGCAGAAACTATCCCAGCAAATTTTCTCCTGGAATGCCTTTCTCCCTTTCATTTCTTCAAAAAGCAAAAGGTTTATTCTTCTGGAAAACAATTGCAGGGACTGTAAGAACTCTGAACTTGGAAGCTGTTGGGAAGCCCAGGTATGTCTGTGATGGTCCTTAGCCTGCACATTTTCTCTGTGCACCTTTTGTTCTCTGTCAGCAGAAAATCAGCCAAAATCTTCTTGCTTGGTAGCAGCAGTTGGATGAAAGGCCTTGAGTCTTAAACAGTTTTAGAAGTCCATGAAGGTGTAAATGGGAAGAAAGCACTGTTATTTTCCTGTGAGATAGGAAATGTGATGCTACAAGTCTTGTTTTAAGTCGAGGCTGCCTCCTGGCCTGTGCATTTGGCCTTCGGTCTGTGCATTTTTGGGTATACACAGTTCCCTATGTGAGAGGTGGAGTATTAAGATATACAACAATTTCTGCCAAGGCTTTTCCATTTCTTGTCTGTACATCCCTTTACAAAGAGTTCCTAGGAGAATGAACTAATACTCAGTTACTTTAAAAGATATTAGAGATTTAAAAAGATGCTAGTCAAGTATGGGAATAAATCATGAGGACCATACATACTTCACTGAGTGAAGTACAATTAATTTATTTTGAATCAAGTCACCAAGAAAGAAGTAAATTTTATTTCAGCTAGAAGTGTTTGTGCAGAAGTAGAATATGCCTATTATTTATGTCTTGCAAACATTTATAACTTCATGGCTGCTCCAAGTTATCAGGCTATTCCAAGAGTACAAAGGACTGCACCTAATTTAGTGATTCTATTCCAAGAAAATCTTCTAATAGTACCACATGATATTGCAAAAATCAGTTTATAATGTAAACTGATGTAAGGTTTGAACTTTTGATTAAATGAAAAATGGTTTTGCTAATGAATTTTGCTCCTTTTATTTCAGGGGATATTTTTTACTCAAAAATTATTGTTTAATAGAATAAAAATGGATTATTGGGGGAACATCCACTGCATGTGGTACAACTGCTTAATATAAATTTTGATAAATCAGATTTGTTCTTAAAAAAATCCCTTAAAAATGTATGCAATTATATCATTTATGAGTTTGGTGTTTTGAACATTTATGCTTATAAAAAAGTAGTCTGAGAAATCCAGTTTGTGTCTGTTCTTCAACTGTGTAATTAAATTCCAGAGATGGACTCTAGTAGACAAAGACTTTAATCTCTACAAGCACATGTAATAGATACCTCTCACCTGAATGTATTCTAATGACCAATTGCACCATTTGAAAGGCACTGATGTCTCAACTGCTTCCATAACCAGATGCTTAATGTTCAGGGAAAAAATAGTAGTAGTAGATTTTTAAAAAAATCTACTCATTTAGGTGGAATAAAACAGGTTCTATGAGTAACTGAGGACTACTTCACTGCCTGTAAGAATTCATCAAGACAATCTTTCTGCCTAATGATCCAGCCATGGCTGTAAATTATAGCACCATTGTAGTTTCAGCTGGCTTTTGTTTCAGTGAAAGAGAAAAAAAAAAAGGGTGCCTTAGTTAGAAAATTATCTGATATTTAAAATTATATTTTAGTAATTTTAAAGATTTGAATTATATTTCTTTTCCATTGGTGTCACTACTTTTCATCTCAAAAACATTTTATCCTTCCCTTGAAAGCAGAAAAAGCTTGAGAGGTCTTTGTCCTGTACTTTAAAAAAGGGACGATGAGCTTTCCAGTACCTTATGTCAGAGATTCAGATGATTTACCAGAGATTGCAAGTAAGAAATTCTGTTTAGAACTTTATTCAAGTAGTCATGCAAAAGTTTTGTTTACATGAATGAAAGAAAATGGGAAACTTAATATCAACTGTGTCCCACTGCATGTGAATGAATAGGGTAGAGATTACAAATAGATGGTAGAAATCATGAACATTTCTAGATGAAGATATTTTTGTCAAAATTGAGGCTCAAATGATGGTGAAGTTTGATGGTGCCAGGAAAATCTTTGCTCTGTTGAGGACAAAGATGTGAGGCATCTCAGTAAGAAACAGTGGAATTTTTAGAACCACAAATCTGAATTAGGTACAAAGAAATTTTCATGATTTGAGCCTTCTACAAAACATAATTAGTCCTTTTACTTACTGAAGGAAAATACTGAAGGTTGGATGTGAGACAGCTTCTTACAAAACTCATGATTTTTGGAGGATGAGTATCCAAAAACTTGGATATTCTAATGAACATCTTATTTGGAGATTATTTTCCTCTTGAAAAATATGAAACGCAAGAAACAATTTCTTGCTATTTTAAAAATTGTAAGCCACTTCAGGGAATCTAAAAAGTACATCTACTGATTACTTATCTATGAAGTAATAGAAATAAGTTGCCAGTGGCAAACTGTATTCTGAAAAATTATCAGCAATCATTATAGGCTAAAACATTACCACTTCAGTTCATTTTTTATCTCTTAGGAATGTACTCAAGAATGTATGAAAATTCTCCAAAAATTACTTTGGTTAATCCATGTTCATTTACTAACTCATAATTATTAGAAAAATGTATATGAAAAACATTTGCAGAAGACATATGTGAGCAAAGGTTGAAACTTGAAAGAAAGCCCTCTATTATTCAGACTGAATTGAATTAGACATAGCATCACACTTGCTATGTATTTCTAGATTTTTTTTCTTTCTACCTTGATGTTTTAGTGTCCACTTTCCCACTGAAGATCCAGGGGATGTTACCACTTCTAGAAATAAGAAATAAATTTAGATTTTATTATTAAACATAAGCTGCTATGGGGTTGAATGATTAGCATTAAGAATATTCAGATGGATATTTAATCTAACCTTACCATGTGCTGCAGTTTTTTTTAGCAAAATTATTTAGATATGGATTAGAAGATTTCTGCTTGTGATATGATTGGTTGAAACAATAGGACAAGCTGCTGAAAAGTTCCATGTTAATATTTTTTTAGAAGGAATAAATAGCCTTTCTGCAAATATTTCTCATTCTCTCCATTGTTTACTTTATACTTTTATACATTTATACTTAGTGATTCTATTTTAAAATATGATTATGAATAGTTAATGATTTTGGCCTTTATCCACACTTAATAAAACCACCTGGTTATTGAAAAATAATTTTTAATAGAAATCTTAGAGAAAATATATCATATAAAAACATAAATAATCTTTAAAAATAAGTGATTTTTTTTCTGTGAAAAAGGAAAAGATACAAAATGTATAAAAATATGTTACAAGACTTTTTTCAATGAAAAGATGTTATTGTAATTTATGTCACAATGCGTCTTTTCAATAAGTAGTTATGCTTAAATTTCAAGTACAAGGAGAAAATCTATTGTATAATGCCTCTTCTCAGGATTCAGAATTGAGAAGGATATATTTGCTGAGCAGTAATACTTCAAATTCTATTACTTTTTTCTTCATAAGCCTTTTATGACTTTTCCATAAGAAAAAGAAAACCACAGTTGTTAGTCCCAAAAAGAGAAACTCGTACATGACTGAATATTTGACATTATTGTCTTAATTTCTATTTATGTCAGGTGAGTTTTTTTGTGGTCTTTTCCTTTCTTTTTTTTTCCTTTTTTTTTCTTTTTTTTCTTTTTTTTTTTTTTTTTTTTTTAATTTTATAACTCTCTTGAAGTTAGGGGAATATTCTGTGGGAGAAAATGGCTGTGCAACAGTCCAGGCTCCCATCATCCATTTGTGAGTCAGTTTCTGATGCTTGTTTTGCAATAAAACATTTAGTCACATTTCTCCCAAAGCTTTAGAAAGACAGGTTTGATTTTGGTGTAAATAATGACATTATTGAGTGGCAAATAATCACTCCGACTCCTGTGAAATCTGAAAGTCTGTCATTTCTCATAGGAAGGCTGATTGATGCCTTCTCTTTGCATCCAGAAAAAGTGCCAGTTATTCCCACTTGCACACACACACACATATACATATGCTACATCTCCTTTTAGAAGACTACAGAATTAATTAGATTAAATTCTAATTTAGAATTAGAAGGCTACAGCATTAATTTAAAGTTTAAAAGAATTAACTAAAAAATTATTGAAACAATTTGGCATGGAATCAAGATAAATGTGAGGGTTTTGAGATGGAATTGATAGACCTGTCTGGTGAAAGTGAAGGAGGTAACATTAGTGTGGGAGACACTTTGGGCTGAAAGAGGCTGAAGTAAAGTGGCCCTAGCCTGGGAACTGTTAAAAACCCATAGGACAAAGCAGGTCAGGGATTTTAGGATTGGAAGGAATAGTATCTTTGGGAGCAAGACACTGAATCCTAGACTGGCTTGAGTTGTTAGTGACCTACAATCCCACCCTGGATGTCAGGGAAGGTTGTTCAGAACTTCCTTGGTCTTGAAACATTGAATCTGGGCACTTCTCACCTGGACCTGCTGTGAAGTAAAGATGAGAAGCCTCTTCTCCCCTGCAAGGGACTGTAATTCCTCCTTACTCTTCAGTACCCCAACATGTATGAGCACTTAGCACTGCTGTTCTCCCAGCCTTGCATGGTTAATTATGCTGGAATAAAAAAATACCTCTAATTAGGATCTCACAGAAGTTTTGGAACATTAAAAAATATCAAAATAAACCCCAAAACAAAACGATGCACTAAACTTTGCCAGTAAAATGTCTCACCTTTCTAAGAAAAAAACACATTAAATCTCCTAAAGGGAATTATATTGAAATAAAAGATCTGACTTCCATGTTTTTGAAAATGGCAAGAATAGAGGTGATGGCTAGAAGTTTTAATAGCTGTCAGGAGACTAAACTACACCAAAGACCCTCAGATTCTGAGAAATAACCACAGACACTGAAGGAGTCATGGCAAAACTGACAGATACACAATGCAAGTAATTTACTGATTATCTAGGGAAGATAACAGAACACCTGCTACTTTCTACAGTCCACTAGCTATCAGCATTAGAGAAAAAGAATTCAAAATATTCTCCTCTGCCTCTATGTATTTTATTTTATGATGCATTTCCCCATAATTTTCACTGAGATATATCTAAAAGAAACTGTATACGTGCCTTTTTGCATACATAATGACACAAATGAAGATTATTTAAACTTGCTATTCTGAGAAAAGAAGACCTTTAAAAATCTGTTTTGAAAAAGCTCCTCTACATTTTAAGTCTCTGATCTGTGCCTTTTGGAGATAGCATTTATCATAACTTAAATGAAGGGTGTGCTTATGGATTTTTCTTTTAAACAGAAAAATTAGAAGAGAACTAAAAAAGGACTTAAGAACATTTGTAGATTGGATTTTTGTACTCACATTTATTTCAAGTCCCTCACATTGATTCTTTTGTCCCTGAATCTGAGTGCTGCTGGATTTCTTTTAGAACATTGGTCTGCACCTCACACATGAATGAAGATATCAGCATCTGGATAGTGTTCAATGTGTGTGGAAATATTTTACTGTAATATGTTTAAAGCAGAAAAGCATAGGAAGATATCCCAACAACTTGCTTGCATGAGTAGAAACTGGAAATGTTTTTTTGACCTTGAACACTACTGTTTTTTTATAAGTGTCATTTTTAGGTATCTGTCTAACCCAACCTCATAGGGTTGATTTTCTATTCTGATTTATTGTTCCTTTTTTTTTTTTTAACTGATTGCTAGAACATATGACTCGGGTGGTCTCTGACATCTCTTTCTATTCAAATTGAGTGTCCTTAAAGCCAGCCAGATACAGGTGTTTTAAGGACAGTGGGTTGCATTCTACTGTTTGGGGAAAAAAGTGTCTTGTGAATGTGTGTATCTGTGACAGCATATGCCAATCATTTGTGACTCTTCTTCTGAAAGCCACTGTGAGTTATTGTGAGCTAGCTGCTGCATCCAAAATGGAATCTCAAATATTTACCTAGAGAATCACAGGACATGAGGCTGGATTAAACACTTCCTTAAGGATTTCTTTTTTTTTCTGTAAAATCCCTTTTTATATTTTATTTGTCAAGGTCTTTCCTCAAAAAGATAAAACTTTTTTTATTAATATTACTCATTTAAATATGGTTGTAAATATCAATTCATTTATGCATCGAATTTTAGCTGTGATTGAGTTGTAGTTTGTATCCATGAAATTTGAAATCACACTGATTTTAAGAACAGGGAAAAATTACCACTTAACTAGTGAAGAGTAGAATCACAGTTGTACTAACAGCATTCTTGGCTTTTCTGGTGTGAGCAATATGATAAAACCAAGGGTCCCTCACTGGTAATTTTCAGCTGGGGAGAGTGCTGGTGTCACTGCCCGGTGGGAGCGGTGGGAGCGTGGGACAGCAGAGGATGGGGGTGCCCTGAGAGGATCCGAGCAGCCCCAAACTGGACCCACCACTGGCCAAAGCTGGGCCCATCAGCAGTGCTGGTGGGGCCTCTGTGATAATATGTCTGAGAAAGGGTGAAACCAGCTGTGTGTCAGCTCTGAAAGAGAAGCCAGAAAAAGTCACACAGCCATCAACATGTCAAGGTCAGAGAAGGAAGAGGAGGAGAAGGAGCTTGAGGCTCTGGAGCAGAGATTTCCCTGCAGCCCATGGAGAAATGTCTGTGGAGCAGGTTTATCCTGAAGAGCTGTAGCTCATGGCTAGACCCACACTGGAGTATGAAAAAGTGTGAGATGGAAGAAGTAGCAAATAAAAGCTTTAAAGGCTGCCCCATTCTCTGTCCCTCTGCTCCACTCAGTATGGGAAGGTGATGAAGAATAAGGAATGGAGATGTGAAACGGGGTGGGAGAAAGGTATTGCTTTATTTTTTTTTTCTTGTTACATGCATCTGTTTTGATTGGCAACAAATTAATTTTCCCTTAGTCTTTATGTCAATCCTTGAGCTTTTTCATCATGTTTTCTCCTCTGTGCTCTTGGTGAAGAAGGGTGAAGGTACATCTGGGTGGGCAGCTGGCAGGTGCTGGTCATTGTCAATCCACTGCAGAAAGTAATGTTTTCACGTTTTTCTTCTATTATTTCTGTAATTTTTGTGGTTTAACCCTGGTTAATTGTGCCTAATTCTTAAATTCAGTCAATAGCATGGAGCAGTTTTCCCACATTTAGGACACACAGGTTCAAATTACATTTGTAGGCAGAGTGACAGGACAAGTCTCTTTCTCTTGGCAGTGTTCAAAGCACCTTAACACCTACCTGTCATTACAGCTAGGCCTCTCTGACTGCTTCCTTGACTGTCATGGAAATTTTAGATGCATCAAGAATAGAAAATTAGCATTAATTTACAATGAAAATGCTCTTTTTCATTCCTCCAAATGTGTTAGTGGGATTTAATCTAGTTCTAGCTGCAGCAGCAAGCAGAATGCCTTAAAATGGTTGACTCTGCAGCTGGATTTCACATGCCCCATGTAGGAGAGTTCTTACAGAGTTGTAATTAATTTCTTAAAGGTGATCATGTTTTTTGGCACACAGTTATGGAAAATGCAAACTGGCTTTTTGGTGCCACTGTGGTTACAACTAAATAGCTATTGTTGAATGCTTTTATATGCTGGCACAAAGTGCTTGGTGTAGTGCTGTTGTACTTGATTCTGTGTTATTCCTGCCTTGACAGTGCCCCCGTTCTATCAAAACAGGTGTATATTGCACATTACAAAATGCAGTTTCTAAAATTGCCTTCAGTGAATATATTGTCTTAGATAATGTAGCCCCTACTTTACTTCCACAGGCATTAAATGCCTCCCCAGCACAGGCATTACCTCATTTGTAATATGTTATCCCTATTATTCATATCACAGTAGTGCCCAAGAGCCAACAGAGAAGTTTTCTTTGTTCCAGATGTGACATATGGGATAACAGACACTCACTTGAGGAGCTGACAGTAGGGATTGCAGAGGCCTTAGATATCATATAAGAGGTATGACAAACTGTCCCAATCTGAGATTCACTAAGATTCAGCCCAGTGATGTGTCCTGTCCTTCACAATAAGCCCGCTGCTACTCCACCTGACACTGCTGTGAATATTGAGTCCAATTCCACAGCCAAGGGCAGGAAAAGATGTAGCACACACACAGCGGTGGCAATAGCAGATGCTCTGTTCTGTGCTCTTTATTGCTTTTTTACTATATTTTAAAATAGAAACAAACACTTATACATAGGTAGACACTTTAAACAGAGAATATGCTAAAGAAATTTCTTCCTCTTTTCTGTAATCAACAGGCATTCTAACATCCATTGAGTGATATTTGAGCAATTTAAAGTCCACAATGATGTATTTCTGACATCCTGGATTTAAAAATAATACACTTTAATACTGACATATTTTTCTTTGCCTTTCTAAGCAATAACAAGGACAGTTATTAATATTCTGGAAAAGCACAACTCCTCAAACTTGGACAAATATATAAACAGGATTTAAAAGGTGAGAATTATTGATGTCAATAAAGAAATTCTTCATCAGTGTTACCTGACTATAAATCTGGGTAATCATTTTCAAAAGTACTTTTCGGATAAACCACTTAAATTTTGGTTTGAATTATTTTCTGCCATACTGGAAACACAGAAGTGATCATTCACAATTTTTCACAACTGAAATGATCATTTAATGGAGAATGCTCAAGATTGAAAGCTTTTTTCCACATTCCCCTGGGCATATTGATACATCATGCAAGTAGTTTTATATCCTGTAATTTTCTACAGTGCATGTAGTATCACCTTCAGTTTATTTTTTTTTTTGGTGATTAAATATTACATTTTTCTTCACAGTTAAGTATTTCTTTCTCCCTCCTTCCACATAAGGTTACTGGAAGTAATGGTTATATCTAAGAATGACAGTCATCCATCCTAAGGTGAGGAGCTACCCCTAATAATGGTTATATTATATGCAATGTTATCCTAATTTTCTTATTTATACCAGCAAGCAGAATATCAAGAGTAACAGGATCTTTTACAATAGCTGCCATAAAAACTTCTAGTTGTTAATCAAGGAGAAGATAGAGAACACTTCTAAACTAAAAATGGTTCAAATGCATGGAAAATTTGAAGTATAATTTTTCATCAATTTTCTTTGCAAATGAAGGGTAGGGGGTAGTGCACAAGATTTCTCTGGAGTAGTTATCTGAAATACTAACGTTTTTTAGTTTGGTTTGGTTTTGTTCTAGTTTTGTTTTATTTTCAAAATAATAATCTGTGGTCTTACTGTTTTTTTTTAGAAAAATGACTGATTTATTATTCTTCACTTAAGAGTTAAAGATTTTGTGAACATCTGATAAATCTGTTGATAAGCAATACACACCTTAAAGCAGCGACACTTATCAGTACCCTGCCATGCTTAAATTAAACTGTTCAAAGGATGTTCTGCTCCTGATGTCTGTGTTGAATATGAGAGTAAGGGGACTACTCTCATTCCCTCCTTTCTTTTCAGCTCCAGGTTGGTTCAACTTTTTCTGTATAAGAGGGGCAAACATTTTATGATGAACTAGAAATAAATGTCAGATGATGTGTTTGTGTCATGTAATCCTTCTCTATCCACTCATACTTTTCTATAAGATTAAGGGAGGATTCATATACCACCTTACCTGGTGATTCACTGATATTAGTTAGGGAACCTTATTTTATCTTTTCCATCATATTACTCAGTGTTAAACAATGATATGTTTTGTAAGCCATGGATTGTATTTGAATCAAATTGCACAGCACATTTTATACCTCCATGAGATATAAAACAAAGCCCTGGGAGATCATATTTTATATAAAGTCTGTGTGGTGAAACAAAGCTTCTCTCTATTAATTAAATGCCAGTGATTTGGCTTTGAGTAAGAATATCTGGATTTTGTAGGCAGTAATAGTAACCTGCCAGGTCAAGGGATGCTACAGCAACAAAAAATTGTGGTTTTTTTTTTTTTTGACGGGGGTTATTTAAACATACTTAGGTAAAAAGAAATTAAACAACTCAGTATCATTATAATATATATAAAAATAATTTAAAAACATTTTTGGAAGGTTTTATTTTCTGTTTATTTAATTTTTTGCAGTAGGATGCTGAAGATAAAGAACTAACTCAATCAATGCATAGTATGCAGTGTGCAAGAGCCTCATAGGGAGAACTGAGTACAGAGCCTCACTGACCTCACCCGGCTTTTTGTGAGAGTTTCCCAATCTGTTGGTTTTAAGAAGCCTGAGCCTCAAATTTCTAGTTTGCTTCAGCTATTTTATTGTTTGGGTTTTTGTTTGTTTTTTTTTTTTTTCTGAGGTCAGGTGAAGTGGTGAAGTTCTTAATTTAAACATGAGGTTAAAGCACCATGAGCTCTTCAAAGAACTATTGTCATAATACTGACAGGGAGGGCAAACTAGTCTTCAGATAGGCTGTCATCTAAGATGGGTGCTACTTGCTTCAGCTCAGAAAGGAAGTTAGGACAATGAAGAATTCTAGAAAATGGAACAAAATCAGGTTTATGCACACTTTTATGATAAAGTATCCTGTTTTACTCCTTAAGGAGACTGTCTTTTTGTACTTTTCTACTCAAAAGTTGAGAAGATCCAGTGTTAATAGCACCCAACATTGTTTCTCTAACTTCCTAATATACAGGCAATCCCCATTCAGTTTCAGAAAATATATTTTAAATACTAAAGTAGTGGTAGACTGCCTGAGTTGCTGTATCAAAGAAAGAAAAAAAGAAAGAAAAATATTTTGTGTGAGTAAATAACATACTTTTGACAGTTGGCTGAGCAGAGTTCATACAATTCAACTTCTGAACACAGAATGTTCAGACTGATTTGAGTGCACTTGCCCATAGCTCTCCTGATAGGGTATGAAAGTGTAAAGGATTCCTGCTTTTGTTGTCCTTTCTGGGGGGAATAGAAAAATCACAGATTTTGTTCCAGTGTAATGTTGGATCCATATTTTTCCTTTGTAAACACTCAATCAGATTAAGTGTACAGCAACATAAAGGGATTACGGATTCTTTCCAAAAGTTCAAAGCTTCAGATAGGTGACTTTTCTAATAGGCTAAAGCTGTACTTCATAGAAGGTTTTAAGTGCATGAGAACTCTCAACCAACTCAGAGAGTTTATATATACAGTTGCAACTGCATCTTCTTCAAGATTTTAACCATGTAGGGCTTAAGTTGAAATCCAGTGGTAAAGTGAAGAGGAATAGTCATAATTTAAATACATCAGCCTTCCAAATTAGCAGCCAAACACCTAAGAAAGTGCTATTTCTGCAATGTACATTAGGATAATTCTAGCAGAGCTTAATGAAAAGGAATATCAGAGGTAAGTATTATTACCCCATGGGGTGAGAAGCTACAAATCACTGCTTTATACAAGAGCAGTATGTCTCAACACAATGCCACTGCAAGGTTTCCAACCAGGGGAAATTCAGATATATTAGTTCTTGTATAAACAAGATGTTGTTTAATCAGACAGTTCCATCTTCTGCTGGATATTTGTGTTGCACTGCATGTGTTTTTTTCTGTATAGCAAAAATCCCGAGCTCGTCTGCTGCACAGGGCACAGTAGAATACCTGAATCATCTCGTGTTTGTGTGTAGCTACAACTTCCCCTGCATTCCCAGTAGTGTTTGCAGCATTGATGCATTCTGTTTGGAGCACACTAATTTGAGACAAACTTGGAAAGCTTGGAAATGAAGGGTTTAATCTTCTCATCTAGCTGTTGTAAATTTCCCCTCCCCAGAATGGCTACAGTATAAAGATATATTCCATAAGTGAAGGGACTACTGTTATTCAGGATAGAGGTTCTGAATTAGACAAGCAGGAAAGTAATTAGGAGCAGGATGATTTCACATGGGAAAGCCTGAAGCTGTTGTCTGACTTTTGTTGCTCCACTTTTTCTAAAGGAAAACCCGAGGACTTTCAGAGAAAAAAAGAGGTGATTAAATGTTGGGTTTTGGATTGGATGAAAGACAAAGGACATGTATGCAACCTACTGAGGCTACGGTGTAAATAAACACTGTTGCTTCAAGGCATGGGGAACTGATGAATATCAATATAAGAGTACTGTGGAAAATAGAACAGTACCCTTACAGGATATGGTACTGAAGATTGGGAGCCTTAGAAATGGCTTATTAAGAGGTTATTAAATTGTGGCTTTAGTTTTTCCTAGGAATATGAAAAATATCCATCCACTAAATCTAGTCTTCAATTTGCTATTAACAGTTTAGTATCTGATAGTCCTTGATGTGGGAACTATGTTTTTGGGGCTGGTACTGGAAGCTAGCTCTGCATTGTCTGTGCAATACCTTTTATTAATTGCAGTCCTACCAGGGAAAAAAGTAGTAGCAAAAAGATAAGCTATTTAGGAAGAGCACCAGCCTCACCATTTCCTGTGATCTGTTCTCCACATAGATATTTTGACACCCATAGCTGTCATGTTACAGACAGAAGAGGATATATTCCTTACTATTGCTTACCTGTATTTGTTTATGGATTTGCTGCTCAGGATATTTTGCACCTTTCCAAACCTGCTGATGCTGTCTGCTTTCAAAACCTCCTCTGGTTTTCAAACCTCCACATTCCAGAAATTTAATACATTTTAAAAATTACTTTCATTCTTACATTGTGTTTAAAGGAAAGTTCTTTTACCTCTTTGAAATTGAACCCCTACTGTTTTCATCAAGCACTCCCTGTTCTTGCACTGAGGAATTTAGTCAACTTAATTTTGTATTTGTCTTAGCCAATGACATCATGAGTTTTATAAAATTTGATCATATCTCTTGTCCATCTGCTTTCCAAATTGGAGAGTCAGAGTTTTTAGTCTCTCTTTGTAACATAGCTGCTTTATTGTTTTTAGCCCATCAGCTGATCTCCAACATTGCTATATCCTCCTTGACAGGCAGAGGCTAGAGCAACCTACCATTCGGGATATGGACACCTCTTGGTTTTATATGACATAAAAATTACACATTTGTCATGGTCCCAATATTCTCCCAAATATCTTCTTGGTTTTCTTGGCCACCATTGCAATCAGATCTCATGATTTCAGTGACCTATTGATGATCTCAATGGCTCTCTGTTGAATTGCTACTGTTGCTTTTGCGGTCGAGGACATGATCTGGAGCAAGGAGTAGTTAGGGGCCTGTCACTTATGGTGACCCCCACAATTCAATACTGGTCCCAGTAGTGTTTAACTTATTCATCAGTGACTTGGATGAAGGGGCAGATGTGTCCTCAGCAAGGTTGCTGATGACACAAAGCTGAGAGGAGTGGCCAATACCCCAGAGCACTGTGCAGCCATTCAGAAAGCCTTGAGAGGCTGGAGAGATGGACAGAGAACTGTCTGAAATTCAGCAAAGGCAAATGCAGGGTTGTGCACCTGGGGAAGAGTAAACTCATGTTCCAGCACAGGCTTGGGGGTGACCTGCTGGAAAGTAGCACTGTGGAGAAGGAGCTGGGGGTCCTGGTGGACAACAGGCTCTCCACGAGCTGGCCAGGTAAATCCTGCCTCAAGGAGCATGCAGTCCTATTCTGTGGTTGTAGTGTGCTTCACACAACAGGGAGTCGGATTCTTGGCTGGACTGCAGGCACTCTTTTAATGGTAGAAAGTGTTTAGGAAGATGACTGGAATCATGAAAGTATAGCCCAAACTGTCACCCTCTATGACCTCACTATTCACTTACAGCACATCTTAAATGTGTTTCTGTTTCAGTGTAGTGGCTTGGCTGTACCACGTGCAAACATGCCAACTGTTTTAAAACTAGCTTGCCTGGGGACAGACAGCAGTTTAGCCGTGATAACTGGGGCTTTCTGTGCTCATCAGCACCTTATGTGTGCCTTTCATATCTCTTGCTGCCAAATCCTTTGGTGCCTGAGCCTGTCTAGACCAAAATTTGCTACAAAATTTCTAGACAAAGGTGCAGAGTAGACAACTGGAAATACAAAATCCAGGTTTGAAATTATACAATTTTTTCTGTTCTTTAATTCTGTGGACGCTTCTTTCATTCCTTTTGCATCTTCATAAGTCTTTTAACATATGCTTGATCCATAATTGAGCCTTTTAACATACGCTTGATCCATAATCCACTGAAGGCTATGGCTGCAATGCATATAGTAGCTAACCTGGTATTATGTGCTGGGGCATTAATGTGCAAGAATATCTAGAAGTAACAGTTACAGAAGGCAAACAATCTTTTTTTTTTAGATGGAAATTGCAGTAAAAAAATGTAAGGGAAATGTTCCTTAAGTAAAAGATTCATTAGTTTTACCAGCACTCTACATTTAAATACTGTAAGTGATAAATTTGAAAAAGACTTAATGTTTTTCTATTATGACTCCCTTCATCTTTTCACAATGTAACAGTTTGCAGACAGAATACTAAAGACAACTGTGGATCATTGCTAATTTGGTTAACTGGATGATTAAAATTACAAGAACATCTGCAAACAACTGTTGCTAGTATTATTGCTGTGCCTGAAAGCTCTGCTGTTGCTAAATATCTGACAGCGTTTCCATTGCTAAATCTCATTGTAATCCTCATTGGGTTTAAAACTGGAATTCATATTCTCAGTCCAAAAGACAGTTTTTTGACAACATTTGGAGTTAGCCATATTTTAGTTACAGAAAAGTGAGAGATCCACAAACACTTGATATTTTTAAATATACATTTTATGTTCTAAAAGGTTTTTAATGCTCCTAAAATGATTCAAGTAATAATTTTTTTATGAATATCATCCATTCTTGGTTATCCTGAATAACAGGAAAATGTGACCATTTGAAATGACAAAATATGTGAAACATGTGGACATAGATTCTGCAGATATTTACACCTGTACTTACTTTCTTAAACATGAATGCACCCTCCCTGTTGATTTAGTGAAGCTGTTCAAGTGCAAAAATTTAAATGAACATGCAGATATTTTTTTGGTGGTCAATAAATTGCCCTGTTGCTCCTACAGAACTTTATCCTCTCTAGAAGCCAAACTGCCTGCGAAGAATCATGCTTAATAGAGTCTGATTGCACACACTGATTAACCTCAGTAAGACCCTGGTTTCACTATCAAGATAAGACTGATAGTATCACTTCTTTCATAGCCTACAGAAAGCCAGTGCAGAAGCCAATGAACAAACTGGTGTCCTTTTTTGATTACAGATTCATATATAATGGACTTTCCAGCGTAAAGGCATATGAATATTCTTCTGATACATGTCAGAACCATCACATTCCCAAAGATATTTTTATACATATAGAAATATCGGGCTTCCTTTTTTCTTTGGAGAAAACAGGCCAAGAGCATTCTTATTGGTTTTACTAATGTAGTTGTGAAATGCTGGTCATCTAAATTAAAAGACCATATTTCCAGAGATTCCTAGCACATGAGCCAAAATAAGACTAGAAAAAAGACAATAATTTTTTTCCATTTCCCTATTGACACTATGCAACAAAACATAGTTTTTCATAATTTTTTTCAACTAAATTGTCACATTCAGATTCAAAGTATATCCTAAGTGACCCAAATATAAATATATAAATTGTACTATAAAGCACTTTGTGTTAATAATAGAATATACAAACCTCTTACCAATTCAAATTTGTGTGCAATTCTACTGCAGATTTATTTTAATAGTGAAGGTTTAAAAGGAGTGCAATTTGCATCCAGTTCAAATGATAGCTGAGTACAGCTGATATATACAGAAAATATATTAAAAATTATTGCTCTAGTATTTTCATTGACTTAATCCATAGGAGAGTGAAAAATATTCTCTCTATATGGTTTTGAGTCACTAATAAAATTTTATTTCCCATAGTTGCAATATTCAAGCAAGTGATCCTCACCCTTTTCTAAAATGTAAGCAGCCATGAATATTATTTATAAGGAGACTGTAGCTAATCCCTCTGCTTGCAGATATCATCTAATCCTGATTCTCCTCAACCCCACGTACACTTCCTAGGAAAATGCTGAGCTTGCATATATGTACTTAAAAGTATTAGCACAGCCTCCAGCTCTGTCACATAGTGAGGATCAAAATTGAAAAAATCAAATCTTGTACTAGGCAGATTATTCAAATAGATTTTATTCCAGGTAAAATTAGAAAACCTGCAGTGTTAGTTGCAGCTTTAGATTTTTTTGCCATTTTGTGTTGCTCCAGTGACATGAATTTAAAATCGCACCTAACTGGTTGAATTGGGTCTAATTTTCTTGAATGTTATATTTTGATCAGTTTACCACTTTTTCTTCATAGAGTTAGGCTGTATTATAATGGTGTGATCATGAATAATTTTCCATGTAATTTCTTGATCAAGTGTTGATAAAGAGTACTTTTGAAGTTTCATTTTGGCTCACTTTTATCTTTTTTTTAGATTTAAATGGGTTCAATAAAGGCTAAATTAGTGAGGAGGACATCTAGAAGAAAAAACTGTAACCAATTTTTTACTCTTTTTAGTTTCCACCATTTTCTTCACTGTTTCCAAACGGGACTTGCATTCCAGTACTTTCCTATGCTTTGGTCCTTGTGCTTTGACCTTGGCTTCAAATTCTCTCACGTGTAGCACGCTGGGTCCAGCCCAGATAGTTTGGACCATGTGCTACCTCTGGAGATGGGCAAAGAGTCCTGAAAGTGCGGATACAAATGAGGGACCGGGTCACCCGGAAAGCAAAGGCACTTTAATGATACAAAATAACAAACCAGCGAGAACACCAGCACAGGATGGGGTACACCACCAAAGGCGAGGGCCAGGGCGAAACAATAACTTGTTCCAATAGGAGATGAGGATTAGGAGTATTGTAAATAATGCAGCAAATATGAACCAATAACAACACAGGAACAGAGAACTTCCCAGCAATATTCACATATCAACTCCCAGGGGGCAGTGCCAGTGATATTTTTCCCTCCCTAAATAAGGAGGGCTTTCCCACAGCCTTAGGCTGAATCCTTCATTGACCACAACACACTTTGTATAACTTGAAATAAGGGTTACAAGCCTGTTAGTAAAACTTTCATGGGGAAGCAGAAACTGATGATTTTGAAATAAGCACATACATCGTTAGGAATAATCCCCCCTACAATGACAAAGGTCCCAGAACTGTTTTTTCGAATCTGCTTTATTTTTACCAGGACACCTTATCGGTAATATTGTGCAAGCAGAATGAAGGTACTCAAAGAAATACTGATTTCAATTATCTTGCTTCATGTAACTGGGTCACTAAGCTGTTTGGCCTTCATTTTGTTACCAGTCAGTAGTAACAAGATGACTGCTCAGCAACTTTCTCATTTAATGTGGGAATAGCGTTTTTTGGTCATTATCTGTATCACTAAATTTGCTCTTAAGTGTGAGGAGCTTGGTGTGTATCTTGGCACAATCCAGCTTTTTGTATTGGTGGCTGTTCCTCAGTGGAGCAGGACTAAATGAGTGCTATGCTTGCTGGTGCAGCGGAGAGGGTGGATGGGCTAGAAAAAGGTAAAATCAGTTACTATAATTTGAAGAATGCAGGATCCACCTGTGTTGTGTTGTGACATCCTATACAATCTGGGTAGTATATTTAGTATGGGCATGCTAGAAACTGAGTTTGACATAAAATACTTTCTATATGTTTTTGTTATTATTTTGTTGCTCATTTGTTTGTCTGGTTTTATTGATTTTTTAAAAACTGAATTATTATTGTGGGGAAAACTCTTAGATAATGGTGCACACTAGTTCAGTCTGTGATCAGGATACATTTACTGTTGTCAAACAATGTTTTGGGGATTTTGGAGGAGAAAGTGCTTTGCAAAGGCAGACATTACTTAAATGGAACGAGACTATTTTCTTTGTAATAACTTCCCTTCACTGTGTAATTTT
>VYXF01005297.1:24564-102861 GCA_013397295.1 Polioptila caerulea | reverse complement strand
ACTTTACTATTATTATTATTATTATTATTATTATTATTATTTTTATTATTATTATTTTTGCATCTTTGAAACCTCTATCCCATTGGTTAGATTACAGTAATAATTTTGAAAGCTATTAAGAAAGCAGCAGCTACAGGACATGAATATGCAACCATGTGGTATGATCATGTGAAAAATTTGGAAAGCCTGTCTAAAGCAGACAATATTTCAAAGCTCACAGGAACTATCTCAGATCTATCCAGATCCTTATTACAGGAACACTTCACATTTGTTTCGGTGCTCTATTCTAAGCACGTCGAGATTGTGCTGTCCTTCCAGTATCACCCAGCTCAGTTGTACAGTGTGACAGCTCAGTCAAGGTCAGGAAAACAGTAATGTGTGCTCTCTAAAATACAGGGAAAGGGTTGAGGCAGAAGGAAGGGAATAGGGAGACAGATTTCCAGGTTTAGGTTTGCAGGGAGGCTTCTGACATTGGGATGATTTGAACAAGTAATGTCCTGGCTTTGGTGACAGGGAGAAGCAGCATGTACTTGGAGATAAGAACTTGGTCAAATGTGACTAACATCCCCAGGCTCAGTCCCATGTCAGTTTACTTGAAGATTACTTTTAATGTATACTCCATGATTGCTGTTTTAGTAAACTGGAAAAAGATTTCTGTGTTTAATTTTGTCAAACCTTCTCTGTGCCCTGCAAGGTCTTGTCACTGACCCAGTCCTGATTCTTAAGAATCAGGATGCTTAATGCTTCAATCATGTCCCAAAATATTTTGTTGAACTTTCGATTCATAATATTGTATAATTTTGAAACAGCATACAAATTTTATAGCTTAGGACTCTAATGATAAATTATTGCTGACTGGTTTTCCATTTAAAACTAGAGTTACAAGTGGCTTAGTTACAGTAAAATTTGTATTCAAGTGCTCAAAAACACTAATCCTAAAATAAAGAGCTAATTTAATAATAGATTAAATGAACACATGATCTGCTTCAGCACAGTAGGTGATCAATGTTTAATACACCCTTGCTAAGTTTATGTAAAGTTTAGTCACACCCTTCATTAAGGTATATTGACAGAGAAGTTCATTTAGTTGGACAAATACCAGGATTCAAAATCCAACTCCTAATTATGTTGTATTATATATGGTGAGTGAATAAGAGTGTGGACATTAGCAGTGAATAAGGCTGTCGACAAATTGATTAACTGCAATTAAAATGCTTATGCATCTGTAAGACTATCCTACTTGTCTGAAAATGAATACTGCTTTGATGTGCAGCAAAGCATTTAACCATAAGCTAACTGTATGCAATGCACACTGTAATTAGCAAGGTGCATGCTTTGTTTTAATTGCTTCAAACACTGGATCAAACTGCAAAAAACGTTACCCAAATGATTGTAACGTTAATTTTTCTTATCAAAAGTTTTGGGTTGAAAAATAATATCCCACTGAAGAAACTGAAGATCGGAAAAGAAAACAAGGGTCACTTTCTAACTGTACATACTTACCTGTGGTTATACCACTGAATATATCATGATAGCAACAGTTTTATTCATAGGATCTCATGAAAATCTATTTTCAACAAAATGAAATATTATTAGACATGTCAAATATGTAAGTGGATTTCTATTAAAACACCTAAATACACAGATTTAGTTTTTATTGGTAATAATATGTATCTGTATGACAGAAAACTGTGGTGTTTGGGGAGAGCTCAAGTGTTGCACGTGTGCATGTATATATGTGTGTGTGCGTGTACATACACTTTAGAAAAAAATCCTGACTAGTGCAGAAATGAGGCACCAATGACAGCTTCACAATTCAAGTAAGTAACAACTATCATTGCATCGAACCCTTTTGATAATGCCCACCAGTTCCTTGGACAAACTGAATATTGTGATGGCTGAACAGCAGGCCTGTAAGGCTTCACCGACTGGACTCTAACCTGAGTAACTGAGCCTGTAAGAAAACCTGTCAGCCTTTCCTGAGAATGGAATCCTGTTACCGTGGAGAACAGCTTATTCCCTTGGGAAAGAACCCTAAGACTGTGTTAACAGCACCTGTGTAAACTATCCAGACTCGTTGAAGAGAAACATGCAAACAAGAGACACTAGCTGGCATGTAGAGATCTCTGGTGAACTGATCAATCCAACAGGGTAACAACTAGTTACTGATCAATTCGAAATAGGCACAATATGTTTGTAAAACTGTATATTGGGATGTGAAAATAAACCGGTGCCTTTCTTTGTTGCAGGAAGAAGAGTGTGTCTCGTCTCTCTAATGCAAGGTCATAGCGACAGAATATCACCAATTAGATTCAAAAGACTGCAATGTAATTAAATGAAATTAAATAAGAGCATGTCTGCCCCCATTTAAACTGCATGAGAAGTAAAGAATAAGGAGGCAGATGGAAGCTTCTCACAAGACTTGTAGATAGTTTTTCCAGACCTCTGCATTTAAAATAAAGCGAATGAATAAAATCTCCTGACTAATACAAATTCACCCTGTCTGCTTGTGAGAATGAGGCACCAGAGGCTTGTCGTATCTATTGTGCATTAAGTGAAATATTTCATCACTTATTTCTGGGTAATCAAAAGAGCTTTAGCCTAAGTGTAAGTTTGCTTCATTTGTACCCTATCACTTTTATTCAAAGCAGATAGTCTTTATCTTCCCTTTATAATAGGAACAATACAAGAAAATGTAATTTATGCAGGAATGCAACATTTATGGAAGTTTTTAGATCAATAAATTTCATTTTCATGACACAATGTAAAAAGGATTTGCTATATTGCATGCATGAAAAATGCATTGTTTAGTAATCATCCTGATATTATGTTGTCCTAAATGCAAAGCTTGATGTAACTGTACTATTAAAATATATTCCAAACAATATCCCAGGGGTCTCTCTTGTCATTTTGGCTCAAGCTGGTGCATAAATTTCCAGTTGTAAAGAAACATTCTAAGTTAATCTTCTCAGGAGGTAGCTGAATGGTCTTATAAGCAAGGCTTATAAAGACAGTTTCAGAACTTTTTCTGGCAAGATGTGTATTATATGAATTCAAACACATAATTCTACCTATAATTAAGTGAAACTGTGCTCACAACTCCCAAGCCCTAGAGTATTTCAATGTAGGTTTCACAGATCAGAACAGAATCCTGAAAACATTAGAAATAGAACTGAACTGATTCATTCTGTTTGAATTTTTATTGTAATTCAAGTTGTATTCAACCTAATTAAATATCCCAAAAGAAATCCCCTTTTATATACAAAACTGGGCTTTATCTAGCAAGACACACATCCTCCTGAAGTGAAGCAAGATGTCTACTGGCATAAATTTGGAATGTAACTTTGCACAGTTGAAACTGCCAAGAATTAATTATTTATAATTTCCCTGCTGCATTTTTTCTATGGGATGACAGAAACAGTAAAACTCTGGTCATTTTAGTGGTGCTTCATCACCAGTGAAAACTATCATGTAGCCAAGTATTTTCACATTTGACAACACTGATCAAAGAAACTGATACCAATTTATATCACCAAATATCACAGTGATACTGTGAACCAATAGGCTTGGGGTTTTCTCTGAAGACAGGAACTGACCCTCTTCTGTGGAATACTTCGAAGAACAGAAAAGAAAGTAATGTGTAGTTGTCCCTAGAAACAGGACATTTGGTTTGAATCTGCACAGTCTTCGTACAGGCTGAATATACTGGTTTTCTCAAATCCAGAACTATTCTATCAAAGCCTAATTCAAGGAATAGATGAGCCATTACGAAAGATTTTTAGCACTCCTTCTTTAACCCCTTTTAAAAGAAGGGGATCTTTTTTTAAAATCCTTTTAATTTTTTAAAAATTCTGTTTCTTATTATCATAGCACTCTTTTCCCTTCCTGAAAGGTTACAAAATTTCACACATCTCATTTCTTCCTCCTCCACCCTGTAATCCTTTGAATGCTCATATAGGCCGTTTTTCTCTCAGATATTCCCTCTAGCATGGATTATTTCCTTCCCCTTTAATCCTCACAGGCAGAGATGCTATGCTTAACAGTCTTACACAAGTTTGCATAGAAAGCCTCTATTTAGTTGATGTGGATCACATGGCTGCCAGGCTAGCTGGACAGAACTCAGGCTGGATAACAACTGTATATTCTGTAGCAGGGAAAAATTACCAAATTCACATTGTCATAGCAAATGAGGATTAAAGCCATTTCATTTATAACTGATGTAATTAGGTGCGACTCAGAACTATACAGTCAGGTCAACCAAAAAAATCCCAGATACACACAAATTTATGAACACCTTCCTATTGCTAATCCACCAAAGTAATCACTACCCCCAGCTCACACTCACCCAGCACCACACTTAGTAACCCCCTAGTAACTTCTTAATCCATTGATTGTCCTCTTGCTCTTGGAGACATGGTCTATCTCAACAAAACAACCAGAGATTATTAAAAAAAATAAAAAAGAAACACTTTAAGAAAGGGGAAAAAATGGCCATTGAAAGGGAAAGAGAATTTTAGAAGTCATAACTGCCTATGTCAAGCCTGTCTATGCCTTATTTTAGTCAGACATGCTGAACTGTCATTAAAATTAGTGGAAATTGAGTAATCATATCACAGAAAAGGACTGGTTGTAATTTATGAGCTCTTATTTCTTAACATATACAAACTCTTTTTAAAATCACACTTCACAGCAAGACCGTAATTGTAACAATACACTCCTGTGTGTGAAATTTGAAGGATTATAGCACCAGTATAGCACCAATGACACCTGTCTTTAAGTGCATGCCAGGCAAGAAATAATATTCCATTATTCACATCCCACAGTGTCATCTTACTTACCCTACAGTGTCTTTTGGTTCAGATATTTTCCTGCATTCTCAGCATTTCACAGGCTGAATACAAAGCAACAATGCAATGTGAGTGCTCAAAGCTCCTGTTGGAAGAGTATTTTAGACCTCATCCTGCAAATAGTTGTTTTTCTGGGGTTTTTTTCCCCATACTTAAGCATACGAATTGAAAGATTGAAAGTTTATGAACCCTTTTACAATTTGTCCACTAACTGCTTTCATTGCACAGGACTGTTTTTTACAGTTTTTAAATTTTGTTTTCTTTTTGCTTGTGTTTTGTTTGTTTGTTTGTTTTTGAATCACAGTGTTCTGGCCTGTTTGACAGGATAGAGTGCTTGCCAGGCTTTTTCTCAGAATGTGCAGATGATGTGCAGGTGATAGAACTAACCTGATTCTGAAAGCCTCATCTGAGGAATGCCACCAGACCCTGAGCACTGACATTCATCAGGAGGATTTGTCATATTCTGAAGTTAAAATGTAAGGCACTGCATTTAAATTTGACATTGCTCATCTGAGTTCTCCCAGTCATTTGTGGAGAGCAAATACAATTGATTTAACTCACAATCTTGCACATCTACAGGAGCAGAAGAAATAGCCATGCAGATATAAGTGGTAACAAAATATGTTGCGTGGAAACTCATTTAGAATTGGTAAATCTAAAGAGTGCTTTATGTTATCAGTATTCATTTAACACAATTTCAAAGAGATTTGGAGCTAAGCAGGTCATTATGTTATTTTTTGAAGCTGAACAGAACTTATTACAACTTTTCCCAGTTCTTTCCAGATATATATAGTTCTTTTTTGATTACTTAGACTTTTTTTCTTCTTGAAAGTTATGTTAGAAAATATCTATTGAATTTGTGGTTTTGATCTATTTCTGTGCAGTTATGGATACACAGTACTGCTGTATTTAGGGCACAGTTGTATTTAGCTGAAAACAATATAAAAAGTTACTTCAGAAAGAACTTTTTAACATGAAAATAATTTCCTGGGAGATCTGTTGAATAGAGTCAGAAGAAAGATAACACTTGGCTAAGAAATGAAATCAAAAGGCTTGTTACAGCAAACCTATGTGTTGGAGCTTGGCTTGAAAAATTACAAAAGCAAGAATATTCAGACAAAAATATATACTTTTGACTAACCCAAGGATCAAGTAGCTGACCAGCTGGGATATGGACAGACGATGTTGTTTAGCTTATGAATGTAGGAAGAAATATTCCAAGTAAATCATAGAGATTGGTTTGTCTTTCACACTTTAGCAATCTACAGAAGAAAACAAAATACAGCCACAAGAGACTAATAGTATGTCCTGATTCTTTACGTCAGGAATATTTTACTTCCATGGGATAGACCAAAATTTCTGTACATAAAGCTCTCTTTTTTCACCATCAACAAATTTTGACTCATTTAAAAAATAGTTGCTTGAATAGACATGAAATGCCATGTTTAATAAACATAATTTAAACCTTCATTTTTTTTGTTTGTTTTGTTTCCCATCATATTTGATTATGTCTTTAAAAATAAATGAATCATCATATTATTAAAATTATTTCATCCAGTATTTAAAGAAATAAATAAAGGGATAATGAAGATCCAAATTAATTACTGTGTCTGTTGCATTTTAAAACCAATGAAGTGTAGCACCAGGGCCAAATACTCTGTTCATTGATGGTTGTTCACTGTGCTTGAGACTTCCTATGTCCCGAAGAATACTTCATAGAGAAACAGCATGTTATTCTGAGTCTAGTACAGGAGTCTCTACATTTTATAATGAAACATGCACAAATGTTAGTGTCTGAGAATGATGAAGTTAAATTTTGCTAACAATACCTAAGAATATTATTTGCTTTAGGTGGCTCAAGATCTCTCAGTTACTTGTGTTGCCAGTGAACAAGATATGAACTCATGCTTCCATGTGGACAGTATGTGAACAGAGATCCAAAATCCAAGTTCCAGCATTGATCATCTGCTGATGGTGGTTGCAACAGAATCCATGGAACACAATCATGGAACCATAGAATCATAGGTTTGGTCGGAAGGGACCTTAAAGACCATCTAGTTCTAAACCCCTGCCATGGGCAGGGATGTTTTTCAATAGACCAAGTTGCTCACAGCCTGGTTCAGTCTGGCCCTGAACACTTCCATGGAAGGGACATCCACAACTTCTCTGGGTCTTCTGCTGCTGTCTCATCACCCTCATAGTAAAGTATTTCCTCCTAATATAAAATCTAAACTCACCGTCTTTCAGTTTGAAGCCATACTTCTTTGTCCTATGTAGTGACATGTTGCTGTAAAATGTCCCACTCTGTCTCTCTTGCAGACACTTCATATGCTGGAGGACTGTTCTAAGCTCTCCCCAGAGCCTTCTCTTCTCTGGGCTGAACAGCCAGAACTTTCTCAGTTTGTCTTCATAGGAGAGGTGCTCCAGCCTTCTGATCTTAGTGGCTCTTCTCTGGACTCACTCTAACAAGTCCACATCCTTTACTTGTTTGGTTTTCTGATCTGGAACAATTAAGAAACAAGCTCTTTATTTTCCATGCTAGGCACATGTAAACTCTGTTTACTGGAATTTAATATCAGTCATAGTTGGGGAATAAATCTTCAGTAATAAGTAGACAAGAATTTTCAATGAACTATTATGTTATTTTTCTACAAAAACTCTTAAGGTTGTTAAAACTGAAGTTACTCATAGAATCTGTTTCCCAGTTTTGATAGGCTGTTTTCTCAGCTGAAAATCTCAGTGAGAGACATCTGTTCCATGTTACTCAGAAATACAATAGCATAATACTGTAATCAATAATGAGTAGCATACACATAATTTGTGGGAAATTATGTGACTAATTTTCCTTATTCAATAGTCCATTGAATTTATTACCTCTGATTTGGAAAATCCATGCTCAGGATTATGGCTGGGACTGGATAGCAGCCTTCTATGTTTCCACTTGACTGTTATAATCACCAGCAGAGTGAGATGGCTGTAGCCTCTGCATTTTTGATGTGTTTTACTTTGTTTTTAGTGTGATAAGAGTTTGGGTTTCTAGAGAAATTGAAAATATTTTTTGAAAAATCCCATTTTTTTCCAGATATGAATTCTGTAGTACATGAGAGAGAAAAGGTGGCAAAACAGGTAATTAATCCTACCAGTCCCTCTGACAGTAATAAATTTCCAAGGAGGAAGATAGCTTTGAAGATGTTGCTATGCAACTGCTTTCAAATGAATATGAATCTGTTCATTGTTGTTGTTTGTTTAATTTTGCAGCCAGTATTCTCCAAAGGAAGAAGTAAAAAATCTAGGCCTGGAATTGGTAAGAGTAGCTCACTGCTACCATTTGACATTACACATATCAATTTGACATTTGGTATTTTGTAGGTGCTCTTTGAAGCTTAGCAAAGCTCCATGTTGAAATGGTTTCTCTGGTCAGAAACGGCAGCCACACCGTGACATTGACTTCTCTGACCTTTGAGTATAAAGCACAGCAAATTTGAATTAATTTCACCACAGTTACCCTTTCTCAAAATGTACTTAGTCAGGCTCACTCAGTGTCCTCAAGCAACTCATTCAAATGCCCTTTATCACTGAAAGGAAACATTTTCTATTTTGTTTTTTTTTTTTTACTTAAGGGACTCCTCTGTCTCAGCCTGACGTGCCTACCGAGTACAGTAACACCCTTGAACTCTATCTCACCCTGTTTCAGCCCCTCTTTTCTTCATTGCCACAGCCACTGTTGTGAATTCCCATTATTGTTCTTGGCTGAGATCTGCAGCTTCTCAGACTCTGCAGGGAGAGGCGTCAAAGAGTGTAATACCAGATTTAGTGTCACTTAACTACTGGGAAAATTAAAGTATTGCTTTATTACTGCTTCTACTGCCAGCCCAGGGAACAGCAGGAGACCTCTCTTACTTCAGGGATGGAATGAGTTTTGGCTGCTGGGACTCAGGACCAGCTGAGAGCTGGTGCTACTGAGGGTGGCACCTTCCCTTCTGTGACCCTGGGACATGATCCTGGACACCATGAGAGGACCAAGGCCAGGGCTGTCCCCTAGCTCACAGGATGGCTGGCATTGCCTGAGGGTCACAGAATGGCTGGTGGTGATGGGGACCAAGGGAGGTCACCACATCCAGCCCTCTTGTTCTGGCAGGACATCCTGGAGCAGGCTGCCCAGGGCCCTGTACAGCTGGGGCTTGAGGATTTTAATACCTCCAAAGGTGCAGGTGTCACAAACTCTCTTTGGCTGCCCTTTCTGTGTGGTTTACACCTGGAAGTATTCAAACACCTCATAGCCCCAGCATATGTCTGGATATTGAATATGAAGTTTAGACTTCTGACTGAATCAAATCTGAGGATTTCATTGTAAGAAGTGTACCCTCCTTACTGCTGTCTCTTCAGAGTTTCTTACATTTCAGACATCTATGACTTCTCCTGCAGGCCTGCTATACCTCATGGTCCGGAACATTTTTCTTTCCTGGAAGCTGAGAATTTCCTTCCCCAGGAGTATCATTTTGACCCCCATTTTAACCTTTTGATCTTAACTGTTTCGCCTCCATAGGGTGATGACACCAACATAGATTTTTGAAGAAAATCACCATTGTGGTTTTCATATTTAAGAATTTGTTTTTATGGGCAAGAAACAGGAACCTTTAAAGCACATCTGTTGTATCAGTCTTTTCAGAATGTACAGTGATAAAAAACCCTTAAAAACCCTAGCATGGACGAGTTAAGTTGTTGCAGATCTACCAAGATTCTTCTGTAAAGCACCTAAATAAATAATAAAATCTCTAAAATCTGTATTCTACAGATTTTTAAGTGTTCTTTACTTTACAGACTAAAATTTTTAAATTTCATTTTAAAGCTCTTGTATCCTCCAATGGATCTCTTCCCTTTCTCTAACACAATGCATTAATAATAATTCTGTAATCATATATATACACATACATATACATGTACATATATATATATATTTCCTTCTTATTTCGAACTATATTACATATATTATAATATTATATATATAATATATTATCTAACTTTTCAGGACAAGATTCTTGAGTCTGCCCGAGATAGTAATACCAAGCCCAGAAGTCAGTCAAAAAGACTTGCATGGTCAAGAGAGGTAAATGTGAGAACTGATCAAGTGGGAAGGACTTTCCTGGTCTGTCTTAGTTCTTATGCTGTTGAAGTCTTGGTGATGACTGTGAGTGCCTTAAACTAGTAAATTAAATAACATTACTGGTTCCCATCATTTAGTCTTTTCCTCTTTATTCCTCCATAAAGAAGAATTATGACCATGGGACAGTATCTTGCTATTTCTTTTGGTTTATATGTTCACAGAGAATTTTTTATAGATGCAAGATTAAGTGGATTTTTTATTAAAAGAAGTAAAATCACAGAAATTCACTTCATACTTGTGTCAGAGAATTTTGATGCTATCAATTGTTTTTAAGCCTGTTCTCAGCTCCACCTGAGGGACCCTGATAGAATTGTCTTCTGCTACAATGGACTTTAGGATTTTTTCCCTCTGTTCCTCATTAGAAAAATTACTGATTACAGATTTCATGACAGGGCAGTACTGATCTTTTAGATTACTTTTAGATAGAAATTGTTTCTATTTTAGATTACTGAGGCACTTTGTAAATCAGACATTTTTCCATAAGAAAACAGTGAATAGGGTGGTAAAGGCACAAGTTTTACTTTAGTTTTGATAACCAGAAAATACATTGTGCAGATAAAAGCATTCTGAGTGATCCTAGTAATAATCTCTCTGGATAAGTGTATTCATAGATGTTTATTATTGATGTAGAAGAACTTAATACTTTTAGGAAAGCCATTGAGTAGACTAATTGTGGAGTAAACCATCAGACCAAAAGGCTGCCTCATGGCTAGGAAAATCTGAAAAGTTGTTTTATCAATTAAGTAGTTAAAAATGTTCAATGAAGTTAGAAAATAAACAATTAGTGAAACTGCGAAGTGTATGGTCCCTGTACTAAAATTCACGTTGCCTTCCTACTTTTGCTATCTTTGTTAGCAGAACAAAACAAAATAAAACAAGAAAAATCCCACAAAAACACCTAAGTCTCCTACCCACAAAAAAACCCCACCCAAAAAATCCAAACTCAACCCTAAATCTCTTCGTGAGAATAGCAGGAAATACAAATCTTAATACTAGTCCTTTTGCCCTCCAGTAAAGTTCTGGTTTTTGTAGACAATCTTCCATCAACATAAAAACTTAACATTCTTTTCTTATCTTTTTTTTTCAGTTTTCATAAATATTGATCTCTTATATCACTATAACAAGTGAAAAACAAGTTAAATTGAATCTTTTTTAGGTATTTCAAAAATAAACTCTCAGAAGAGAAGAAGCTATAGAGCCTGAACAAGTCCCATGTGGCCCATAGCACCAAACATAGGTCTCTGGTCTTCAGGGCTCTAGGAAAATTTGAAGTTACAGAGTATCTGCTTCTTGTCTCTTACCCTCTCAATGCTCACCCCAAAGCAGCCCAAACCCTGATGTGTATAGCTTAAGGTAGAGATTATTCTTATCATGTGTGCTGCAGCCATAGGAAAGGAACAGACCTTATCACTAAAGAGAACTTGGAGATACCACTTGTATTTTTGACATGCTTCCAGTAAAGTCAATGAGAAAATTTTTTATCTGCCTACAGGAAGAGGATCTATCTACTTTGAATACTCTCACAGGTTTTTAAGCTGCGAACAGGTAGATGCACAAGGTTTTTTGCATTATTATATCCTGTCTGTTCTTTCTGTGGAAGTAATTTGTGCAATAAAGAATGTCTTCATGTGTTACAAAACTTTCATCTGATTCTTATCATCAGCAAAACATGAAAATACTTATTTGCCATTTTAGCAGCTTCAGGTAAGACCAAATAGAAGGTTTTCTTCAAAGTACTAGATAATGGCTCATCCTGGGAGTCTTTGAGTCTTTTCATTCTTTCTTGAAAAGATACTATAAGACTTCAATTTTATCACCAATATCAAGATATTAAGAGTATAACACATTATAGGTAATTATTATTTTTTCAAATTATGGTCAATATTCCTATTCTTTTTTTGCTGTGCAGATGTGTCATGTGGTTACTCTCTCTTCGCTATTAGGGAGGTTATATTTAAGAAAATAATTGGCTTATATCATAGCAAGTTACTGTTTCCTGAGCCAGGAGGTTTCTTGCTATCCGGTGTTTCTCTGATTCTTATATTCTGGTCCAAAAAGACATTTCTCTATCTAAATAGAGGTTTGGAACTGTTCCTCAACCAGAGTCTGCAAGAAGCTCTGTATCTTAAACAAGTTATCCCTGAGATATTGCTTAAGTCTGTATAAAGTCACATTGCACTACTGCTGTGAACAAGTTATCCCTGAGATATTGCTTAAGTCTGTGTAAAGTCACATTGCACTACTGCTCCCTCAAAGGATTGTAAAACATGGATTTTTATGTAACACCTTTTGAATACTACACTATGCAGAACATAACAATATCATTTTTTCCTGTGAGTGAAGCTGGTGATAAAGTCTCAGAGAAGAGGTAAATTTCTTCCTCCAACTTCCACGAGCTCCTGCCTTTGATGTCTTTTCGAACTGCATACATTGACTTCAATTGCAAATCCAGCTCATTATGTGCTTTGAGCTATTCACTTCAACAGAGCCTTTTGATTAACCAGAATCTAGGAGTGTGACTCTCCCTGGTGTTCCTTAATTCATGGTAAGCATTAGGAACAACATTGCTGCTGTAAATGACAGTGGATCAGACAAAGCTTTTATATACATCAGTTACTGACTACTGCAGGCCTTGTTTGAAATGCCTGGTGCTTAACAACATTCTACCATGCAGCCTTGTGTCTCACTGTAAAGGGAGTATCAGGATGACTGCACAGATGTTCCTGCAACCCTACAAAACCCAGGCCTTACCACAGAGACCACCATCCTCCTTAATGGATTCTATGCATAATAAATACAGACTTAATGATGAATATCTAAAATCACTTAGGATGATAAGGCTATTTTTCATCCTCTGCGTGTTGTAAAGGGCAAAAATTGAGAGACATATGCATTTAAACTACAGAGGGAAAACTGCTAATTTCCTGTGTGTGCAGGATATTTTCATGGTTTGTTTGCTTTTATAAATATTTGTTAGCACCTGAACATCTTTGAAGGGTTGGACGTTGACAGTCATTCCAAATAAATAAGCCTGTTTATGATATAAACAGGAAGATGGTGAATGTTGTTCAATTTCTCTATCATATTGTGTTATACATACCTTGGAAGAGTTTTGTCATCTAAACATTATTGCAACATGTGAGAAAAGCTGGAAAATTAAAACATTCTATTCCATTCCTAATGCTGACATTTTTATTGTGATAGTAATTAATGAAATAGTTATATTACTAATTGGATTAGAAATTTAAATATTTATATTGTAAAAGAACAATATTACTTCAATATATTTAATTTAAGGAATGTGATGTAAATGATAGACCGTGCAAAAAATGCCAGATAATATGTTGTGACACAAAGTGCCATATTTTATTTCATTATATTACTTTGACTTGACATAATGCACAGTTGATGTGGTTTAACCATTACAGTACATTAAATCAGCATAAAAATTGCACATTTTGACTTTGTTGAACTAAGAGTGTTTCATAAGGTCAAAATAAAATATGTTAAGACTAGCAGAATATGCTACTTCTGTTATTTCTTGTACCTTTAAAAATTACTCAGGTCGCGGTGCGTGTTCCTGGCTGGCGATGACTTTTGGGGGTGACAGTCCCCCATGAGCTCTGCAGATCTGAGTTATCGCTGGTTCAATGCAGGAACAAATGACAGCAGTACAGGTCTATGGGGTAGACTGGAATGTTTATTGATTATCGAGATTTAGAGCCCCAAAGACCTCTGCTGGTGGTGTGCAGAGGGTTTTATACAGAGACAAAACCAGGGGTGGATACAATCTACAAACCAATAGGGCAATAACAGGGGAGTAGAAAAGGGGTGTCAGTCACCTACACGAGCCAACTGGGGTAGATGGAGGGGAGAGAAGGTCACAGGCCTCAATGGGGTTTCGAGGTCTGGGTGACAGCCCAACACACCCAGGGGGTTGGACTCTGCTCAGGTTGGGCCAGGGGTGGATTGACAGGGAAGGTACTGGAAAGAAGGGGCAGGGTAACTGTGATGGACAGGAGAGGGACGGTGACAGGCAGGGAAAGCACTGGAACAACGGGAGGGGGAATACTATATAGGGAACATTAGGGGTTGGCTATCTGGGGATTGACAGATAACTGCTAACACTGAAGGAATAACACAGTTAAGGGACATACCAATTATAAAACAACGTGGGGGAATAGATGGAGAAACTATAAACAATTAAAAACAGGAATAATTGTCAAACACGCATCACAACACATTCCATCAAATCATCATTTTCTAACATGATGCAGCAAAACCTTCTCTAGCAACAGTAAATTATGTGAGGACTGTTAGGTTAATGAGCCTCATCTCCTTGTCTTTATCCAAGCAATACACCTTTGCAGCAGCTGAGGATCTGTCCTAACATTCCTTTTCATCCTCTTGTCAGTCAGTGCTTTTCCTTTTATCATGATATTGGGAAAGCTAGGTCAAACATCTCAGCTTTACATTTTGGTTTTGGTCACTCTGATCTCTGTCACAGCGAATTTCTTAGTCACAAGCCAACTGCTGAGAAAACTGTATGACACTCTCCTGGGTCTTTCTTTGATGTCTGACATTTCCAGTTCCCCAGAGGAATGCAGTTGTCATGAGAGGTCATGATCAGGGAGACTGGGAGTATCCATTAGGTTGCCAAGGCCAGTCACATGCTGGCCTTTAAAGAGCAGGACTGAAACACTGAGCCTCAATTGTATTCAGCTGGGAGCCAGCACTGAGAGCAGGGATGTGAGTGATGCACTTTTGATAGTCAGGTCTGCCAAACACTTGCAGGTTGTTGCTTTCTGCAAAACATGAATATCTGGAAAGAGATGGTGAAGAAAAAATAAAGACCTGAAACATTTGATTGTATTCTAGGGATCTAGTTGTACTGCCAGGGTGCTCTTGAGAGATGAAGCCCTGGGGAGGGGAGTGGGGACCACAGGGGTGGCCCATACATATCAGGGGCTTCACCATGCAGGGCCTGTCCCACCCAGTCAGGAGCAGGAACATGTGGGACACAGGGGCAACTCCAGCCTCAGGAATCAGGCATGGGCTGAGGTAGGGGTGGGACACGGCCCCATGGGCTGGACAGGGCAGGGCTGTAGAGACTGGCCCTGCTGCAGCATTTCTGGGCAGGGAGAAATTCCAGGGCGCTGGAATGTGGTCCTGGAGCATGGGTAGGATGGGGAGAGCCATGAGCAGGGCTGGGCAAGGACAGTCAGGACTCTTGGTGGCCTCTTGATGCTAAGAGTACAGTACTGTGATTTGTTTCTGCAGGTAACTCTCTTATTAATTTGTAAATTTTTATCAGCTGACTATTGGAGGAGAAAATGAAGCTTTAAATCAGTGATAAAACTTTTTCCTTTTTCCTACAAACTGACCTGAGTGAATTTGACAAAAACTGGTGACAATGAAAAGAAGGCTTTCATTAGTACCATCTAGATGTCTTTATGAGAGATACTCAGATATTCTAAATAAAGTCCAAGTTTGGTCTTGGACCAAAGATCTCCATGCGTTCTCCTCGGAATTTTAATTGAAACACAAATTGAGACAATGCATGAGACAGCTACAAACTGCCCATCAGGCCCTGAGAATCAGCTGTGGTTCAAAGATCACCCTCTGGAACTCACTGCTTCCAAAGAGTAGGTGATAGTTTAACAAAATAAGGGTCCCTAAGATGTACAGCAGATGTCAACAAAGACATACAGAACCAGAATTTTGTTTCCTTTCTAATAGTTTTATTAAAATATGAGAGACTGAATCCAAGAGCATTTAATACAATCTCTTAATGTGATACAAAATGAAAACAAGATTTCCAAGAAACCAGCCTAAACTGGTTTCTAACTTCAATTGATGGTAACTGTAGACAAACTCATGTTCAGTGAAAGTTAGCCTTTCTGTACTTATTTCAAACAAGGGTAATTGGGCTTCATGCCGAGTAAGATGAGGGAAACTGGCAAGATTCCCTTCACAATTGTACTACCCGAGAGATATGCTTTTACTTGTTTGATGCAGAATAGCTGTTATCTCTGTGGAAACAAATACGTGTTATATTCTTGTACAAGTAGGAATAGGAAAGTCATTTAAAGTTGTCCCTGTGCTTTAAAAAGGAAATATTGATCTATTTTAAACTTTCAAAATTAAGTTGACTTTAATAGCAGTGATTTTAGTGTCATATGGAAAAAAATTACTTTGAACAAGGTTTGAATACCTCTTTGTTGTCAATAATTTATGATTCATAACTGAAATATACTTCTATATTTAATGCTCAGAATAAATATGAGATCTTTAACAAGAAAAAAGAAAAAATTTGAGGAGTGAATGGTAGACACTATTAATATGATACAAAGAACTTAGACCCTGGGGAACTATTTTTCAACCCTAAAAATACCAACAAGGCGGTGTGATCTAAGAGTTGTAAAAGCAAAATAAATCTAAGTGCTTGGAACTGACTTTGTAGTCTTCAAGAATATAAATTGCTGCAGCTTCTTGAGTTGACATTTATTTACCATTTTGCAGTATGAGAAAGAGCCTCAAGATTAGAACAGAGAAAATTAAATTATGTTCTTGTTCCTTTGGCTACTGGGAGGATTGTGTTTTAGAGATAGCTTTAAAGATACATGGTCAGTCTTAAAGGCCAGTACCCCACTTAATGTAGTTTATTCATAAATGAACTGTCATGGAATCACTCAGCCAGAACTAAAGAAATCGAGCGATTTTATTGCCTACTAAATAATTATTCTTGAGAAACATTTAGAAATATAAATAGTATGTAGGTGATGTTGTCACTCTGGGGGCTTATAAGAACTTCATATTAAATTCCGAAGTCCAACTAAGACATGCAGCAGTTCCATATCTGAAGCAGCGCTGTTTTAAATTAGGTGAGATTTTCCACAAATAGCACTATAATGAAACAAAGATAATTTACTCTGTTCTGGCCAGACTGAGTTTCCTGTCTACAAAGATTCATTGTAACTGTTTACAATGTTAAAATCCTTTAACATCTTTTATTAATACTGCTTTAGGTAGAATTTCTATAGAATATTTAGGCAAGTGCTCTGACCAAGTAAATATCTGAGCAAAGATAAGGGGGATGAGACGGTAATAAAATACATAAGATTCTTAAAAGGAGGGTAGCTGCATAGCTTTGAATTTATACTAAGCATTTAGGTAATAAAACATTTATACCCAGGTTTCAGGCCTGTAAGAAATAACAGTTTTCAGAGCTGTTTCACCCACAGTGATTGATCCAAAATACACTCTTTATTTAATCCTCATACAAAATATATTTTGTTTCTTACAAGTCTTGCTGAATTTATTAATAGATTTTTTTTCTTTTCTGTCAATTTCTTATAATCTAAATTTCCCTGAGAGAAGACTGAATGTGAGAGAAAAATATTAAAATTACCAAATAAAGCATGGAGGTGGAAAATATTAATTAAGTGATAGAGAACTGACATGTCATAAAATTAGTATGAAAAATGAGTAATACAAAAAGAAATGCTGTGCAGCATGAAGTAATTTGAGTATTTTGAACAGGGATCAGTGCCAGAAAACTCTAACTCCTAATAACTATGTAAGGAAGATTTAGAAAAAAATGGTCTCTGAAACTGGGAACCACAGAAATTTATTTCTTCTGTTATGCTATTATATGTTGGAAACTGTGGTAATTCTGGATTTGAAGACTGGTTTGCCACTGAGAAGTGCGGTGTTTTAATTTATTAGCTGATTTTTCTGGGAAAGGCCAACCAATCTGCAACTACAACTCCTTCCTCTTCACTGCCTCAAAGGAAAGGGCCTTTCCATGCTGGAATGCAGGGACAAGCATGGTTGCCAAGTCTCAGATGACTCACTGCAAAAAAAGAGCTTTGTCAATGCCTCTCCCAGGCATTGTGATGATCCATCCTCTGTGATGGTGACTGCAGTCACACAGAGACTCATTGAAATCACAGGTATTGGCTACAAATCTGTTTCTACTTAAAACAATTTCCAAAACCATGAGAGAAGCCCAGCTCACACATCTCTGTAGCACATCTTAGGATATGAGCTTTGCAATGAACCAGCAAAAAGCACAAACACAGTTTTATTGTCTATGTGTCAGAAAATATCTTGATATTGTTCTTTACATTGCTGCCATATGTGAGGCTTATTTAATAGGAGATATAAAGCGTAATCAAAGATAAGCATAGGACGTCTTGGGCAGATGTCTCATTAAATAAATTTCTGTGGAGAGTTCTTGGGTAAGGCAGCTAATTCAGTCCCTCTGGAAGAGCAATTACCTCAAGCTGCAGTCATTCAAATGGGGCTGTAGTGCTAGATCACACAGGCAGTTTAGGAACAAGAAAAATGGCTGTGTCTGGAACAGACTAAATGACCCTTCAACACAGAATCATGTCTTTGATAGGAACCATCTCTAGAAAAAGATGATAAAGAAAGGCTTCATATAGAGTGGTGCTTCCCTTGATAAATGCCCTCACTTTGGAGAAACTGTAGTGCAAGTATTTCCTGAGGTGAAAGCTGTTGCTGCATCTTTTGAATAACAGTCTTCAGCACACTTTTCATCCATGATTTGTGTTACTATCTTTGCAAGCATTTATACTTTTGACATGCCCAGCACTTCATGACAACGTGTTCCACAAGTTTATGACCTGTGTGGAGAAGTTTGCTTCCTTTGTTCATTTCAAACCTTCAGCTTATTTAACAGGAGGATATAAAACATAACCACAGATCAATATTGCAGGGACATAGGGCCATAATGGAACCTCCTAAATACAAACGAGTAAAAATAAGGTAAAAATTTAGAATATGATTAAGTGATTCTTGTCATTATAAATCATCTATTTTCTCCTAAATTAATATCCCTAAGGAAAACAGGATCCAAAAATAAATTGAAGCATGATAAACACAAATGTACACCAGGTCAAATATCTTTCTTGAGCGAAAGAAATTGATTGACCTCCCACCTCAGCTAACAGAAAGATCTCTTAACAATCCCAGAACTCTAAAATTCTTGTCATTACTGATACTGTCCAGTCTTATTTGTAGTTGTAGTAGTAGAAAAATTTAAGTGAGTTCTCTGCAGCTCTAGGGTTAATTGAGCTCTTTTCATTAGTTTATTATTGGAGGCAAATGCAAATAAATCATAGTAAGTTTGTGGTAGGGTACATAAGTGCTCCCTCTCGTGTACTGGAGTGTGAACTCCAAGACTGTCTGAACATGTGCACCAAGACTCCAGGCTGTTAAACCTTAAGACTTTTTCTTGTAAGAAGTAAAGGGGATGCAGCAACAGCCCATTCAGCTGATAAATCATGGTAGCTTGGACATTATTCTGAAAACTGGAGGTTTACTGATTCAAGAACACTTGGTTTCTTTTTTAAAACTTGCATATAAAAAAGTATATTTTCAAAAGCCTATATGAAGTTTTTAGAACATGGTGAAAGTGTATTTGTGTATAGATAGAAAAAACATCTTTCTAGTACTGAAGAAATAAGTGAGCTCCTTCTCCAGTCTGCTACTTAGAATCTCGTTTCCTTTAGAGATTTCTTTCACAAAAAATTGTTTGCTTGAGCTGTGAGCCTGCGTTAATAGTTAGTGTGTATTGATATTTTGAGCACATGGTTTTTCAAAGCTATGAAAGGAACTGCATTACAATGAAGCTGCTGCATTTTCCAGAGCTTGATAGAATGACATGTCTCGCATCTTCGGCCTAAGCTTTTAAACTTGAATGTTCTAACTTTGTAATGGTGAAAAAAGCAAATAACAAAGCAAATCTTGCAAGAGAAGCTCTAAGTTACACATTTGTTGGTGTCTGCTCACTCAGAATCTTCACGCACATCAACTCAATGATCTTTGGCTTTGTATTTTCCAGTAGCTGAGGCAGCACAGTGGAGGACCTTTCCTGCCAGCATTAGTAAAAAATAGAAGAATTGGTAGTTATGTTCGCATATTTATCACAATTATGATAATTTTCAAAGTGTAGCATTATTTATTAAAATACATTTTATGTTACCAACTTTTTTCTTTCATTTCATCAATTACTCCAGGCACTTCAGGAAGAATTGAGTAGAAGTGCAACTTTTTGAATTTTAGGGAGGTTCATATAAAGGCAAGTTATGGTTGCCTCTGTAAAAGGAGGACAGGAGGGAGAAAAGCTTTAAGGGAGTTTGCAAACAAAAACACTTCTTTCCTTTTCTCTTCCACGTTGGATCTTTGTTCAATCCCTAAATACCTAGCTTGTACCATAATGGTTATTATACAAACATATGGTACTTTAAGTGTAAATGACAACATTTATAAACTTGAAACTAAGGGTTCTCCTGTTTAAAGACAATGTGATTTTCCTGTCACGTGCCGGCTACATCTAACACACTGTCTGTGACATCTGAATATAGAGAGAGATTAGAAGAAAGGTTTCCTTACAATCATCAAAAGAATCTGAAACCTTAGTTGTTTTTTGATACACTGTTTTTATTGTTGCTATCTCTGTTTATTTTTCCTTATCTCATTTCAGTTTTTCTAGTAAATTGTTATCTCAACCCATAGCCTCTGCCTTTTTGTCCCTCTCTCACCAGAGGGGGAGGTGGGGAAGGGAAGCACCTACTTGGGACATAATTTTCAGCTGGTTTTAAACCACAACAATTTTAAACTTAAATATTTTCTATTTCTTCTTTTAAATAAAATTCTGTGTGAAAATATTGGTGCTGATGTTAACTAAAAAGTTACTGAAAATGACTGAAAATATTTTGATATATTAAGGATCTTATTCATTGAAACGTAATGATTACCATCTTTGCCTATTAATTTGCAGCTATGCATTTGAATTTATTTTAAAATGTTCCATGTTTCCATCCCCACAACATATATATAGGAAAGTTCGTTCTAGTGAGTATGACTGCTTTAGGGACTTAATTAAATCAATGCAACAGATGAGCCAAATCTAGGATCTCTTTTTGTGATATATCAGCTGAAGGAAAATGGAAATCAATGGCATAGGGGCATAGGAATCTTAAATCCACAACACATGACTTCAAATACGTAACACACACTTTCCCCTTTGCAGAGAATATTTCCTACTTTCAGAGAGAACAAGAGAATTCTTGACTTTTTCCAGGCTTGACTCTGGACATCTTTGGTGACTGTGTAACAGGCAGCACTGGGAACATTTTAAGAAGCATTTCCAAATCATTGCATTTATCTGTTATCAAGAGCAGTCGTGATACATGAACATAATAGGCTGGGTTTGATTATGCTGAAGACTATACGTGTGTGAAACCTATTTAAAGTGAATAAGTCCTTGAGGTGTCCACCTTTTGCTTCGTTTTCAGGTGTAATCTGCAGTTTACCCAATGTCCAGCTCTGGGTAGACATGGAAAACCTGACCTGCAGGCTCCTCTTTATGGCAATGTAGACGCAACTAGTGTATTTGAAAGGCATGGGTGCAGTACAGAGATGACTACAATCTAATAGAAAGATGGACTGTTAAACAGTAAAGCAAAAGGAGTAGGATCACTGAAAAGTTCCAGAGTGAATTGGAGAAATTCCTTCAGTTTTAGTTAAGTCCTAAGACAAAACTTGTCTTTGGATTTCTCCAGACATAATGATATTTTGCACAGCATTTTCACGACCTTGCATAGAAACAGTGTAATTCCACCTCGCTTTACTATGGACAAAAATCAGTTCATTTACTGAATATGAATTCTCCTTTTCGCTTGAAAAATATCTGTGCCTATGTCACATTTTTTGTTCCAATTTAAAATATGCATACAAACATATTTAGTCCCAAGAAATGTGAACGAAATTAAAGTGAGTCTTCTATTTTCATCAGTTATACTTGATCAGTTCATTTATTAGAAAGTTAATATGGATGGTTTGAATCACTTAAATCTGACCAGTGAGCTGAATGAAAGATTCTGGATGTAAATGGTAAATTACAAATTTCATTTTTAATACCAAGCAATTTCCTTATGGCTAGGAAACTCTGTGGGTGCGAAGAAAGAAGGAAGCTTTAAGTGCATTGCAAGCCAAGCAAGTCAAAGTCCTTTATCTATTTGTACATTTACAAATCAGCTCCTGCCCCTATTGATCTACGAACATGTATGCAGATATTTATAAAAATTGGACAAAGATGCACTGCACACTGAGTTTATGGTCAAGACACTTTCAATCTTGACTATTCCTTATGAGACATTTGTATTTTTAAAGCTTTTATTAAGAAAGACAAAACAATGTAATACTATACTGAACAAAGATCTATTGTCATTAAAATTATATTAATAACTAAATGATTTCTGCTGCTTTTTCAATTATATCATTCAAGAATGTAAGGATGCAAATTTGTCAAATATTTAGCTTAAACGTACTTAAAATTGATAATGAATTCTCCTTCCTTTTTCTTACCACTTCATGATGCTTCTTATTGCCAGCTAAACATGCAGTCCATACTAATAACAGAAATTTGTTGACTTGTTACTTAAAATTCTACTGCTACTGGACCTTTCTCTAGGGAGGACACTATTCAACAAAATCTGAAGCTACCTCATGCTAAGGAGATAATTCTACCCAATCAATCCACTTCAGTTCCCTCCCTCAATAAAAATGACAATATCCTAATACATAACACTTGAGAATAGGAATTGAAATAATCACTTATGAATTTATGCACAGCTGACAGCTTTATTAATCTCTGTAGCTGTTGTCATTTGCTAAAGAACAACTTATAATAAAAATCCTGAAAATTATCTAATTAGGCATTCTGCAGCAGAAGCTCTGCTATTATAACAACCAGTAACCAGGTAGAAGACCAAAACAATAACATTTGTCTTGGAAAGGAAAAGCTCTTTGAGAATCTTCCTCATTTGTGATGATCTAGCTACAATCAAGGAAAGAATAGTGATTCATAGTCAATGGCAATATTCTGGCATGTAGCTAATACTGTTAACAGATGAAGAAAAATTTTTGTGTTCCACAGGAAATCTTTCTTCCAAAAATACCCCGGGGCACATTTGTCACAGCATACACAGAAATATAACCTAGAACCTGAAAGCAGTCTTCATCAGGAGAGCAGGATTTGGAGGGAGGAGATTGACAAGACTTTCTTATTTCCTTTGTCTTTTGAAGGAGAAACCTAAATAATTTCAATAGAGATACCCAGCGGAGAGCCTTTAATGCAATTACTTCCAAACATTAATAATGCCTGAATCAGTCATATATTTTGTCTAATGAGGATAGTTTTTATGAGGTCATTGGTTGGCACCTTAGTATGACCTAGCTGCCAAATGTTAGGACAAAACAGGACTTTGGTCCTTTGAGAAATTGTGACTAAAAATGTTTATTTCCTGCAGTAAATGGAGCCTAGGCTAAGTAGTTAACATTGCAAACACCTGATGTTCAATGTGATACCTCCAGAATGTGTTATGCCTCTGTGTTTGCTGGTGGTAAATATAGGTTTATCTCATTGTCAGATAGTCACAGATACTATAGTCCTTCAATTAATAATTAAATACTGTGGGAATAAAATGAAATAGCTACAAAGTTTTGAAACTTTCGTAAACCTGCTTTTTTCTGTTGGCTCTCTAATCTTGCCTTTTTTTGTATAAATGACCTCTGCTTTTCTTATTAAACTACTTTTATCTCAAACAGTGAGCTTTTAAATCTTATTTTTTTTCCTGGCCTCTTGAGGAAGGGGAGTGAGACACAGAGAGGTTGGGATTTCTGATAGACAGCCAAAGTCAACATATCACTAAATCAAAAGGTGTGTGAGGGGAAAACAGTGGATATTTTCTGTCTGGACTTCAGTCAGGCCTTTGAGACTCTCTTCCTTAAGATCTGCACAGAGAAGCTGTTCATATGTGGGTTGCAGGAGCAGACAGTAAGGTGGATTGAAAACTTGCTTGGCCCTGAGAAGATGGAGACCAGTGAGCAGCAGTGTTCCCCAGGGATCAACACTGAGCCCAGTCCCATTTAACACCTTCATTAATGGTCCCAATGGGGGGGCTGCGCACCCTTAACAAGTTTACTGATGGCACTGAACTGGGAAGAGTGGCTGATTCACCAGAGAATTGTGCTGCCGTAGAAAAAGGACCTCAATAGACTGGAGAAATGGGCTGACAATAATGTCATGAAATTCAGCAAGGGAAAGGGCAAAATCCTTCACCTGGGAAGCAGCAAACCCATACACCAAAATGCTTTGATGACTAGAAACTGGAAACATCTTGGTAGCGATAGACCTGGGGGTCTTTGTGGACATGTGGTTGAACATGAGTCAGAAGTGTACCCTTGCTGCAAAGAAAGGTAATGGTATCCTGAGCTGCATGAGGAGAAATACTGCCAGTAGGCCAAGAAAAATGATTCTGCTCCTTTATTCAGAGCTGGTGAGGCTGCACCCAGAGTGTTGCGACCAGTTCTGGGCTCCCCAGTACAAGATGTCGACATCCTGGAGATACTGGAGCTACTCCAGTACGTCTAGGAGACAAAGAAGATGACAGGACTAGACCATCTCTCCTTCTCCATCTTCTTTAAAAATGTCAATGATAAACATATCTGTTTGGTTTTAAGTGCTAATCTGGGCCTAATATTCAAACTGGTGATAACATGCTACATTCAAGCTATTTTATTCCAGGGCTCCCAGAGTTCATTATGTGAAAAAAGAACAGATTTTATTCCAGATAGAAAATTATGTTAATACTCCATCCAAGTATTGAACAAGAGAGCATTTATATTATTTATACAATAATAAATGGAGCATTTTAACTTTTCCAACTTAGGCTTCTAAATATGTGTATATATATGAGTAATACTTTAGAGTTAGGAATGAACACAAGAAAAATAGGTTATCTGCTTTTAATGATTTTGGTAAGAGAAGTGGATACAAAAATAATATTCATAATAATATTAATAACAAAATTCAGGAAAATATACCTGACATAAGTACTGTGTTCCTCATGACTAACTCCATTCATGCATACTTAATGGAAAAGCAGAGAAGATAATAAACTGCATTGCAAATACATAAGATCATGGTTTTCCCTTAGGAGAGGCTTCTGAAACCACATTTTTTTGGATTTGGAAGTGTCCAAGGCTTTCAAAACATGGCTTTTAGCATATTCAGAAGTATTTTATACCTTTTGAATTTCTCTGGACATAATTTCGTGGATCTATTTTTACTTACTTTTCTAGATTTCTTTGGAACTTGACAAAAACGATTATATTCTCTCATAATAGTCAAGCTTCAATTTGCTGTTTCTCAAAAGATGAACTCTACTTTGAAGATCTGTGAGCTATTGACTTTTAAATTCTTCTGTTAACTGTTGACATTCTTCATTTAGGAAATATGCCAGAGAAGCAACACCTACCATAATTCTATAGATCTTGCATTTTCATTCAGCTATGCATCTGTGCAAAATTCTTAGCAATTTGAAAAATCCCTTTGCCTTCTCTATTGCTGCTAGTTTTTTGAGTCCAAAACAACTAAATGTTATGAGTAGATAGACTGGGGAGGATTTTGTTGGTTTTTGGATGTTCTCTTTGTGTGTGAAAACAGCCTTTGGCAACATTAAATACAATACAAAACAGGATAAGATCTAAGCAGAAAAAAAAAATTAAAATAGGTTTTTCATATTTTTGTACTGTAAAATGAGTAAAAATGACATTAGTAAAGCCTGCAAATGTGATCTTTAGTAATAATTACATTACAGTGCAAAACATAAGTATAATTTAAAAACAATTGCAAAGACCAAGATGTTATATAATAAGTTATCTCTTATTTTTTATTATTTTTTCTCCCTTTTTGATAATTCTACCTCTCCAAATTTTTGTCTTTTTAAACAATCTGAGAAAGTGCATACTCAACATTGTTCTTATCCAATATAATACAAAACAAATGAGAAATGTAAAATAAACTAAACATTCCTTTAGAAAGAGTTTGTTATCCATTATTTATGCAGTGAAAATGTATTCAGACATGAATTTCCAAAGGCTACTATTATTGTAGTACATTGGTAATGTTTTTGAGCCAAAGCATTAGTAATCTTTTTTGATTGTTTGTTTCTAAATCTGTTTCCAAACTTGTTCATGCATTTTTCTCCGATATAACTGTGTACCTCTATTTCAAGCTTAGTTTAGTTAAAATCTGAAATGTATTGGATGATTGATTGGCTTGCTGGACTCAAGTCTACCCTGAAAATCGGCATGACCTGACCCTGTAATGTTCTATCTCTCTGCCCTGTCATAACAATTTGAATGAGTCCCATATTTTAATAACCATTTATAGTGCTCCCAAATGCCAAACCTCGTCAGCTTGGCTATGGCCTTTACAATTATGAGTGGAATTGCTTCCTTGTGCTGAGGAATGGCTTTTACACAATGCTATTACCTAATATAGATTTTGCTGTATTTCCTTCCTTTTTAGAGCAAGAGTGAGAAAATACGTATCACATCAATTATAACTTTATTCTTCTCCTATCCTTACCTCCTGCCACTTACACTTTATGGCTTGCTTGTCAGGCTGTTGGTGTCTGTGCTTGTAGCAAAGTTAGGTGTTCCAGTTCTGCTACCCCTTTTCTTGAGCACAGCACTGACATGGAGATTCTGTTTCTTCAGTGTCTTTCAGAAAGGTTTTATATCAGAATGAATAGCAAGCTGGGAAGGAAGCCACCCATTGCCTTTGGAGGTATTGAGAGAAGACATTGAATATGAATTTTATTTCTGGTTCCTTCCTGTCATGAAATTTTACCAAGAATTCAGTGATAAGAAGGCTGAAAAGAATAATACTGCCTCTAATAAATACTTGTTCTACTAATATATCATCTTTCCAGTGTCTTTTTTTCCAGATATATCTGTTTTGCTGGCCTCTGTGAGAAGAGACTGAGGCTGCCCTCCTGCTGAACACATCCATTTCCACCTGGCTTCAACGAACCCATGCAGGGCACAGCTGAGCTTATCAACAATGATAGTGGTGCTCTGGGAAAATGTATTTAGGCAAAGGCAGAAAACACCACATGGGCAGAGGAAACGGAAACAAAAACAGTGAGAAAAACAGAGGGAGGGAACACAAAAGTCAAAGGAGGGGGCAGTACTCCATGGGAGGATAGGTTTTCCCTGTGGCCTCTGGGTGACCTGCACCAGAACATATTTATCCTTATACTTAGTCCAGCTATCTTTTCAATGAGAAAATACCAACATGAGCCAACCTGAAGTATTTTACTACTCATGTATGTTTAATGAACATGATTGAAAAGCATGAGAAAGAACAGGAATTTTATGGAATCTGAAAGTAAAATATTGTAAAAAGTGAGTAGTGAACAGTCTGACAATTCCCAGGGCTCAGGGCAACAAAAATAATGGAGTGAAATGATAGCTCTTGTTGTAACGCAATTATTATCAGCTCTATGTGGGTGCTGTGTGAAGCTCCAGGAAGCTGAATCCCCTTCTGAAAATTCCAGACATGCTGAGGCAGTGTCCACACAACTGGTACTATTTGTACTGGGTGAATTAGTTAATCAGCAAAAGATGTCTTGTACACAGAGTCAACTGAGAAGAAACTCAACTATCAGCTTTTCTGAAGAACACTTTCTTTAAAGTTCTGCCACTATTGTGTTAGAATTATTGTGTCTTCATATCACTGACCTTTTAGGTGTCCACATAATGTGTCCTCTGACTTGTGTTTGAACTTACTCTTGGAAATAAGACTGATTATTTGTATCAGTTCTGGGTTAGGATAAGTAAGACCTTGACTTCTGCTGAACTAATGCATACATTTCAGTATTTCTTATTTCTCCATTCTCCCATGGTACTTACTACACTGTTTATTTCTCTCCAGGTCACATTAGAATGAAACATGCTGTCATCAGAAGTGTCATGAAGTGCATCATAAAATGCCACATGTTGGCCCTATCAGTAAGAGATGCAACTCCAGGACTTCAGCAAGATGTCCTTGCTCAGACCAGAGCTGGTGCCTTGCAATATTAAAAAAAAAAAGTCTCACAAAAATTAAGTTAAAAGGGAAAACAGTAATTTATAAATAAAATTCCAAATTCAAAGTCACATAAAAGGGTTTGAGCAAGCCTCTCTGTAATACCTCTGAACCCAATTTCTTTAAAATTCAAGAAATATAGCTGTAGGTAACCAAGAGATACTAGATTTTGGGTTCTACATTAAAACTGATTTCAGCTCAGGGTTATATGTGTAAGCAAAGACTTCATACCAAAACCGACAGAAGGTGGGAGATATTGAAAGTAAAAGGCTATTACTAAATTTCAGGCTAAGATTACAGTTGTGGATGTATGAATTACAATAAACTACTGGTAGTAAAAAAAATCTAAATAAAACAATTTAATTAAAATAGTTGATCATCTCATGGAGTCATATTAGCTAAAAACCTGGAAACTTTTTAATAACTTATCATTGCTTCCAAAATATTTAAGAAGAAACCTGAAGCTGCAAAGTTTGTTCTGTAGAGATCTTGGGGGTGATGGTGACAGAAGCCGTGTTTTCAAGGGTTGTGATTTTTCACAACCAAATGAGCCAAACCGAATTCAGTTCAGTTCACATTAAATTAAATTAAAGTAGATAATAAACCATATGTAGAAGTGGATCTTGATGATAGATTGGGATTGCTGGCTTACAAACCAATGCCCAAAAGCTTATTGTAGCTGTAATTCTCCAGGAAGAGTGGCCAGCTAACTGTTTAGGCTATTAACCTGCATGTGTGGAGTGCAAGTGCTTCAGCAGAAGCACTCTGCTAACACTTCAGGATTGTACATAGGTTCACAAGTTGTAAGGAAGAGATTATTTTTGAGAATGTTGGCATGGGCCTCCTTGGCAAGAGTCAGTGAGTAGGAAAGGAGCTGAAATGTGGTAGTCACACTTTGTTTAATCACAAACAATTTCTGATGTAACATAATCCAATAAAATGTAGTATGACTCCACTGCTGTCAATTAAGAAGTTAGTGTGAAGGTTTGACAAGAACAAGGGGAAATACTTGTTTAATAAACTGAATTAAATATGATAATGAGAATGTCTCCTCTGCTTCTAACAGCAGGATTTGCTGATTCAGATCCAAGGACAAACTTTATAGAAACATACACAAAAGGATTTCTACATGGAAATTAGCAGTATTTTATGAAGCAGGATTCTGTCAGAGATCACAGTTTATACTCCCACTGTATAAAAATGGACAGTCTGGACAAGTTCATGAATGAATGATTAAAGACACTACTAAAGTAGCAAAGCACAGTCACATTTTAGCAGTACTTTTCTCGACCTCTTAGATGTAGAAAAAAGTTTTATTTAATAGAAAAAGTGGGTTTATTACCAGAAATGTTAACATTTTAGAGGGATGTCATCAATCTTGCCTTATCATCAACCATCAAATATTTGTCTTGACAATTCTGCAGATTGTTCTGTTAATGCAAAAGTTTACATTAGAAAAATAAAATTAGAACATAGTTTTAAAAGTATAAAATTCAAGCCCATAGTAAAAGTAATGAAACTTAACATTGTATTGCAGGTTTTTATTGTGTAATCCATTGTATAACTTGTTAAATTATAAAAGAAATATAATGAGCTACAATTGCAAATATCAAACTTGATCAAAGTTAATATAATGCAACCCAAATCTTGTAACTTAGAAAAATATACATTTTAGGTGTCCTAGTTTCTATGGATTTATATTATATTTTCCTGGAGTTTTCTTATATTTTTGTTACTGTAGAGTTCATTTTGTTTCTGGGAAAACAGAAATTATTATTTTTTTTATTGATTTGTATCTACCTACAAATTATGAGTGTTTGTGTGTCTGTGTCTGACTTTAGATACAACAAAAATGAAAAAAAATAGCCTTCTAATTAACTGATTGAACAACCCAAAAGTAGGGTTTCTTTTCAATTCCTTCAGTAAGATGACTCATGTTTTTCAGGAGAAAAATAACTCCTTTTGATATGTTTGAGTTGGCGCCTAATCAAGAATCAACACTTTACGCTGCAGATGTATGACACAAATGTTGTCAGTGAGATAACTCAGTAGTAAGTGTTCACCAACAAGACTAAGGAACCAATATCACTTTTACAAATATAGGCATGATCAATTTTTTTGTACTAATTTCATATCAGAATAATTTTTTCCTGTTCTTGTTCTTTACTGTTGTGGTGTGTGTTTCGTTGATTTTATGTACTTTTATATCAAGGATTTGTTCTCATGTTCAGTTGCTATGTTCCCAGTTCTCCCCCTGTTGCCACGCCTCAGTTCTCTCTTATATGGGGCTTCTCCTCCCTTTATTCCAGCACCTTCCCTGCCTGTCAGTTCCCCCCCGGGCGTGTCGGGGTGTCACCCTAACCTCGGTGCCTCACTGGGGCAGGGGACCTCTTCCCTCCCCCCCCCCACTCTGGTTCGCCTTTACCCCTGACTGATGTTCCCTCACCCCACCTCTGTTATTCCCCCATTGGTCTGTGCATTGTATCCACCCCCAGTTCGGCTGTTGTATAAAATCCCCTTCACAAACATGTTCAGGTGCCTGTCGACTCTGAGCCCTTCAGTTACAATAAGCCTTGACTGGAACCTCACGGCGAAAGGTCTCCTCCTTTCTTCTCTGCTCAACCCTCGTTGTGGTCTACAAGGCTGTGAAGTGGAGCAGCAGCTCCACAGGTTCTGTTTCGGGCACCCCCGTTCGCCGGGGCAGTTCCCCACACGTGGCGTGGTGCCGGAGAACCCCCGAGCTGGCCGGGCTCCAGCAGACACTGCAACACCTACAGGTAAGATCACTCTCTATCAAAATCTTTGAGATTAAATAATAAAAAACCTCAAACAATCAAAACCCCAAAACCAAACAAAACAGCCCCTGAATTTTTAGGTTTTCCAACACTTATGACAAGGAGTCTGTTAACTTTTCTTAAAACTCAGCCAATACTTGTCTGACTCTTCTAAGTTATTCATAGTAAAATTGCTATATCTGAGGAAAGTGAAAAAAAAAATCTTTATTTCTCAGGTGAACAGAACTGTGTAGACATCCACTAAGTGTCATTCAATAGGTATACATGAGAAAAGGACTCCACTTTTTTATAATACACATTACAAGCCTGACTTGCATGATAAATTAACTCTTCCTCAAAGACTAATTGAAATTAAGCACAGCCTATGAGTTTGGCTTTCATTATCCGCCCCTTTATCCTCTTGTTCCAGCTGTGTGTTTTCTGTCCCACACCATAGGATAAGTATACCAATGAAAAAAGAGAGGTTGTTAATTTTCCAAAGAGTAAAAAACTGCTCATCATTAGTCAGTTTCTTCAATACATGTGGCAGTAGCCAGAGTTGGGTGATCCTCCCTAAAGGAGGTGCTCTCACTGAAATACCTTTGCTGCCAAATCTGCCCTGACTTAAGAGTCTTGGATACGTTTACCTTCTGTGGTTGAGATGGGCATATACAGGGAATGGGAAAATTATTTTAATAACTTAGAGTTATTTTTAAAAGCCTGCCAATTTGGAGTCTAAACCACATTTCCTGATGTCAATTGAAACCCAGCTATAGACACACACACACACACACGCAAATCCCTTTTGATTGCCGTTAAGTTTTGAAAATGAACTTTACCCCACAGAGATGAATATTTCTCAGTGTATAAACTTCAGCAAGCTGAAAATACTTAAAATGTTTTTCCAGAAAGTATTTTCTATGAACTGTAATAATCAAAAGGTTTCCTCTGACTTGCTATGTAATGAATTGTCCTATCTCAAAACAAAAGTGAAATTTAGCTGAATCATAGGCTATATTAAACATGAATGATTTATTTTTTCCCTTGTGGCCTTAAAGCAGGGTTGGTATCCCAAGATTGCCTTTATTAGTTATGCTATATAAATGTAGGCTTTTGTTTTGTTTTGTTTTTCCCCATAAATGTGTTTCTTTGTTGCTTTGCATGATTTGACGCTTATTTATATATTTTCCATTGTCCATTTGTTCTGCATTTGTAATGGTCTGGCCCTAAGTTCCCCCTGTGTTACTCCCATTTGGTTTATTCCTAGGTTGTTTGCTTCTATTTCTGGATAAGACAGTTCAGACAGTTATTTGTCCATCAATTGCTTGTCACTCCCCAGTTTTCCCTTGTTTGGCCTTTCCCCTCCCCTTCTTCTAGCTCTTTCCCTATCAATCTTCCCCCAGCCCAATCGTGACCTGTTACACCCCCTCACACCACCCTCATGCTGCCTGGATACAGCCTTCGATTGGGTGACGCTTTGTATTTTTTCCACTGATTCTGTATAAAACCCCCTGTGCGGGTAGATTTCTCTGAGTGCATTCATCAGTCCCTGTCCCCTCCAGAGAATAAACTCTCTGGAACACACAGCGGCGCCTCCTCCCTCATCTTTGCTCCACTCAGCAACGCACCTCCAGCTCACTGGAAGGCGTCTGCCATTCCCCCTCGCAGTCGGCCTTAGCTGCACCCGGGATTGCACAGCTTTCCACTCGCGACTGCTGTGTCTGAGACCAGCTGGGGCTGAGCGAATTACATATGCAGCGTGACATTTCTTTAAATGCTATTTTTCAGGCTATATGCAATATATATTCCAGGCTAGCAGTTATTGTCATAGCGTACTCATAATTATATTAGAAGATATCAAAGCTATATGCAATAGCTGAAGGTTTTTTTCTCTTGAAATATCTGCGTTTCTGAGCAGCTCATAAATTCTAGATGCACAGATTTAATACTGAATAAGTTGTATTTTAACACCATCTTTTCCCCCTTTTGCACCCTCCCCACCCCCTCCCTCCCTTCCCCTTCTAGTCTTGTGAATTTGCCCTTTCAGGACATACATTTCTAAAATGGTATGCAGCTTCAAGCCCTGGAAAAGTCAGTGCCAGTCTCTGCAGATCATTTTAACTTCTCTCTGAATTAGAGCACATGTCAGTGTCAAAGTAAAGCCTGAACCCAAACAACAAACAGCAATGGTAGCATGTGCTTGATGGAATGTACTTTAGTCTCCTTGCTCTTCTGTAAGAGGTTCCACTTACCCATAGATTGTGAACCTTTAAGTATGGAAGGGCAATCCAAGGTCTGCTTTCCTGCCATATCATGGGGGAATACCTATGTTACAGTTCTGGCTGCCAGAAATTGTAGTCTCTTCAAAACAAGCAAGTGGTCAATATTGTGTTGTTTTCAAGGATCTATAGTTTCCTTTGTTGATTAAGAAATGGCTCTAAAAATGGCCAGTACTACAGGCTATAAAGCCTCATCCAGTGAGCTGCCAAGTGTCTTCTTTTGCTGCTGAATTCATTATTGTTTCGGGGAATCGAACAGGTCCTTGGTTGTGCTTGAGGCCATGAATCACTTGGGAAGATTCTTTCTGGGTGGTCAACAACTCTTCTTACCTGAACTGCATGGACACCCTGATAATCTTATTTAACACACATTGAAAAGTTACTGACTTTGTGAGTTGCTCAAGATTTCTCATTTGTATGTTATCCAACCTGTGTCCATTTATCCTGTTAAACATTACATTTTAGTAAGCGAACTTCTCAGTTCTGGGGTCTTTATTATATATTATGTATATCTCTATTTTATTCTTCCTTTACTGGTATCTTACATTGTAATTTTTTATTGTCTGTCTCATATAAAAATATTTTCCTATTTTGTTTTTTTTTAATTCTTTGTCCCATGTCTTCATTCATTAAAAAAGGAAGTTTTGTATTCTTTTTCCAGCTTCTGAGTTTACCTACTCCCTTCAATTTTTTCCTTCTTTCTTCTGCTCTATATATTTATCACATCCTCTTTGCTGCTGGCATACCCACAGACTATTTCACATTTGCTCATCTAGGCATGTTCTCATGAAGCTTATCTCTTTCTGCCACTCTCAGTGTAAAGATGCTTACCTTCTTGCCATTGCTGTCTTCTTTTTGCACACATTCTGAGATTCAGTCCAGTAGCTCCTTACATGCAAAGATAAGCTACAAAAATGTTGCTAAAAGTATCTAAAAGTATCTAAAAAAACCCCAAATCCCCCCCCAAACCCAAGGGAACTCACTTTTTGGCAGGTTTTGTACTATCTTAGGGTTCTATCCTGTGCATTGTTGCCATTAGCATGCTTTTCTGAACAATAAAGAAGGACAGCGTCAGATAGCATTATAGAAACTTCAACACTTACAAAAAAAAGGACTAATTAGAATAAAATGAGAAATGTGAGCTATCTTTATTAACCAGTTGGACAGTTTTACGGCACAAGTAAATTGACTAGTTAATGGAAATATGGCCAATCTCATCCATGTGGAACACAATGAAGCGAAAGACGTTGAGTTACTTGAGTGAATGACCAGCAAAAGTGGAGAGGACAGACAGAACAAAAGAGTAGGGAAAAAATCAGCCGAAGTGGGAACAGAAGTGCCTTGTTTATGATAACAAAAAGGAGTTGGATACTAGGCATGTTATACTAACAACTGTTAAGTATAAGTTAAGTATAAGTTAAGTATAAGTTATCTTTTGAACATAATATTGTACCAAACAATAGAATATGAAAAAGAGTGTAGCAGTTTAAAGCAGCTATCAAAAACCACAAAAGTGGTCTTTGGCGTATTTAAAGTATTCCAAGGAATACTTTCCCAAGTATTTTTATGATATGTAAGGAATAATTTACAGAAGGAAATAGAGATACCTTACCAAGCTACTATACATAAATCTGATCAGCCTAGTTGAAGAAAGAATAATTAAAGTATAGAAGCAACAGATAGTTTGACTGATGCAGATGAAAGCTTTTCTCTTGTTAGAACATGTTAAAAGGGCTTATTCTGCTAAATCTTCAGTGAAGGCTGAAATAAACCATGATCACTCTTTTTCCCATAAGAATTTTAAGGTCTATATATCTGGAAAGTGTGAAGAGAGAGAAATGAGTCACACTTGTATGAAAACAAATGACCCATACTGATCAACAATAAATACGTGGTAGAGGTATTACTATATTTTAATTACCACTGTAAAAAGAAGTAGAAAGGCTTAGAAGCAATTGATTTTAAGATGACATTTGCTGTATTTCTGCACAGGTTTTTGTGACATGATAGGGAACAGTATTTGCTGAGCTGTGATGTCCTGTTCAATTCAATATCCTCATGGGTTGTGCAAGCTAATACAATATTGGTTCTTCACCCTTAACTTCTAGATTTACTTTTCTTACTGCAGATCAGAGCCATGACAGATTAGCTCCAACTGCTCATCCAGTTTGTATTGCAACACCAGTTTTATTGAGGCAAAAACTGAAGTGTGAACTTTGAAGATAGTCTATTGTTCAAAGTGCATTATACCTTAAATATAATGTTCACTGTGTTATAGGAACAAAGGATATTTATGCTGGCCTGTAAAAACAGCATGTTGTGACATTTACTCAAACGTTGCTTTCTGTAGAAAACTGTCATGGAGGAAGAGTAAGATGAAAACAGTTTAGTCTCAGAGTCTTCAGAGTTTTGATCCATCTTTTTCTGTGTACAGAGACATCAAATCCAAACAACATCCTCAGGGAATCCAATGATGGAAGCATTAAATACTCCTAAAATCCATTGCTGAGCTATCTTTTCTTATAGTTGCAGCCATATAAACAAAATGCTCTGTTTTAAATCTACCATTACTCTATTTAAAAGTATTTTAGGATAAACATGACATGCTGAGTCTGCTACCTGTCAGCCCTGGCCAGCTCCAGACCCAGCGGTCATGGAGGGACTGCCCCCAGGAAGCAGCACAACCCAGGTTGCAGCTAGAACGCATGCAGGCATTTTCAGTGAGGCTGGTGCCGTGTCGGGGAGCAGAGCAAAGACCAGAGAGGGGCCTTCTGGTGTGAGTTCCAGAGCACTTTATTCCCAGGACGAGACAGGGACAGAAAACAGGGGAGTGCCACTGTGCAGGGCGTTTTATAGAGCAACACAATCGCAGATGGATACAGCAATGAGGGATCAACAGAGGCGGAGTGAGGAGAATGTCAATCATGTACAAAAAACCAACTGGGGTAGGCGGGAGGAGAAGGGATGCCCCAATGGGGCGTCGAGGTTTGGGTGACACCCCAACACGCCCATGGGGTTGGACTGACAGGGATGGATTGACAGGGAAGGTACTGGAACAAGGGGCAGGGTAACAATGATAGGCAGGGAAGGAACTAGAACAAAGGGTAGGGAAACACCAAATAAGGGGATAACTGGGGTTGGCATTCTGGGGATTGACAGAGAACATTCTAACACAAAGGGAGGGTATAACTTAGGGATATACCAACTGAGGGAAAACATGGGGGAACATAGGGAGAAACCATTAACAGTCAAAAATATAAATTATCAACAAAACACACACAGCAACATAAACAGATGTATATTCTTAAACATTTAAATAGCCTTAATTCTTCTTAATAAATTCCTAAATTCTGAGAACTTTGGTAAATCATTGAAGACCCCCAAAAACTGCAAATGAGAAATAAAGATGTGTAGTTTTTTTCAGTGGTTACAATACTGTTTTGACAAGTGGAAAATTCAAAATTGTTAGCTGCACAATATAAGAGAGTTCTCAAATTTGAAATGCTGCTGGATAGGATGAATTTCTCAGTAAATGAAAATATAAACATAATACATATATGAGTACTCATAATTACTGAAAAAAAATCAGAAAAATTACTCTTTTTGACTGTAAAATTCTGATTTTACAATAGAATTTTGTTTTCATTTGGTTTGAGTTAAATATATTTCTGTTTGTCATTCTGAAAAGGAATATTCCTTTATAAAGTGAATTCTTAGAACACCATGAATAGGAATCATTCTTTTTGTAAAGGAAGGGAAACATATATGTGCCATTTCAAGGGGATATTTGCTTGCACTTGCCACATCTTATCCAGATATGGATGCTGTGGGAGGACCTTTTAGGACCATTTGTATTGCTACCCTGCTCTAGGGGTAACACAGTGAACATTCTGTAAGTGAAATGCGCTGATCCTTTTTGTTTGAGATTTAGTAACAGGAAGTTTTGTGAAATCTTTCTGAATATTTTGATTGCAGACAAGTAAAATATTTTTAATCCATGTAAGTACTTAATTGAAAATTAGGACATAGATTATTTACACCATGTATTTGAGTAAAAAGAATTTGTTAGGACTCTTGTGTACTGAGCTGTCTGCAATTCCTGTCTGGACATAAGATTTCTTTTTTCAAAACCACTTACTTGTCTCTCTTGTAGTCTTGTAGGATTATGTCTTCTGCTAATGTGACCTGATTTGCATCCTCCCTAAAAACTGCAGTCAAACAGCAACACCTCAGAGGAGAATAGGGAGTGGCATTTTAGCACTTCTGGAGTTGTGCATTGTAAGGTCAAGGCTGGAGCGTGCCAAAAGGAAAAGGTATTTCCCACTTGCACTTTGTTTTCTTTGTGACTATGTAAAAGGACTTCAGTCTCCAGAGATATAATTACAGCAATTTACACAGACACTAAGTCTGTGCACGTGCAACTGGTACAATGAAGGATAAAGCTAAAAAGAGAACAAGGCAAACCTTGGGATTTTTGTCTGATTTCTTCACCCTATGGGGACATCTCCCATTCTCCAAGGCTGAGTAAAAAATTCAGGTCCTGTATACCTTTCAGTTTTGTCAACCATAATTGGAATTTGGAAGAATAGGCAGCACTGTAGTTAGAAATAATTTGTCAGGAAGTGCATTTGAACTCAAGCTTAAACCATAGAGGTCAATAGTTGATCTCTGTCAAAAGGTAACAAAATAGAATTCACAGCCTTGAGCTGAAATGTTAATATTTCCCTTTTTAATTCCCCAGAGCCTCCTAAATCTGGGTAATAACTTCAAATAATAAGAAAGTCTTTTAAATAAACACCACAACATTTTAGCAAGCTAAGAGATTTTTTCTAACAAAATATTTTCTGTCTAAAATATTAAATGAAGACAACTTCATGGATATATGTGGCTTCCACGTCTGAAGGCTTTTTAAATCAAAAAAGAAGCAACATTTGTGTACATTCACATCACAGCAAAAAATGTAAAACAAATTAAAATAGAACGTTAATAGTTCATTAGAAAACATGTAGATGCAATTTTAAATGCTTTGAACAATTCTGATTCCAGGACTTTTTGCAACTTGAAGAAAATTGATTATCTACTGTATAATAACAACTACTGAAATGACGTATTTATTTCTGTACACTTCACCATGATAAAACACTCAGAACAAAGACTTACAGCTAAGAAAAACTGAATCCTCTCAGTGGAGAGAAGATGTGGTCTTTTAAGCTATGATTAGTATTATCTTTAAGAGGCAAACAGCATTACAAATTATCTACCTTTGATGTATGATCCATCTCACATTTTAAAGAACTCTTATTTGTTATTAACTGAGTTTAGTCTGCTGATGAGAGATATAATTATGCAAAGAAGTTGAATAATTTGCAACAAATATCTGTTCTTGTAATGTTCTCTACAATGGCAAAACATATATTAGTGGGAAAAATAAGTTAACTGTAAAGTCCCCACTGCTTGAAACATCAGCATTGACAAAACTAGCAATAAAAATTAGAACCATTCTATACTTCTTAAAAGCTAGGTGGCCTGCTTTTTTGTATAGGTGAGAGAGTTGTGACAGATGTCTAGTGCTAAAGTAATTTAAATAAATAAATAAAAAATACTGGGAAAGTTAAAATAGATCCTAAAAATCATATTGAATTTGCTCTCTGGATCACTGAATATAGTGTTCTGCCTGCATCAGTACAGTACCAGTTGCAAGAAATGCTATAGACAATTACAGAAAAATGTGCTTAGAAGGACATTCTCTTTGTATCATATTTAATTAGTCATTGGTCTATGCCCTGGGGTATAAAGGCTTGAATTCCAATTATTTTATCCCACTTAATATTCATGGTTGCGATTATTCTCCATCTTCGTATCAAATTGAATCTTTCTAGTATTTTACTGAGTTAATATGCATCTTCAGCCATCTGCCTCGTGTTGACTATTAACTTCTGATAATCAGTACCATTGCTGAATTATGCATATGGTAACAAAGCACTTTCATTTCTTGCTCTTAGAAATGGCTGTAGTCTGAATGAATAACCCCTTTTCTTCAAATAAGAAATTACATAGGAAAAACTAACCTTACTTTTCTACCTTTATGAAGTTCCTTCTAATTATATTGTAGCCACTTCTGAATGCAGTAGATTTTAACTATTCTTCTGTTTTAATCTTTCCATCAGATAGCCAGTTTCATTATTTGTGTCTCACTTTTTTCATGTCTGTCACATTTTTTCTGAAATCTTGAAATTAGAACTGAATTTTTTACAAGTGGATATTCTCTGATTTATTCTGCAGTACTATACAGTTTTGGAGATTAGATGGCCTCCCATTTTTGTGTTTCCCAACTTTTTGTCTTTATCACTGGAAGGGGCTGATAAATCCTACAGTCTGAAGGGGCCAAGGCTGCTGCATATCTGTTCCCCCAGCTCCAGCCAAGAGTGATTCTGAGCATGCTTTCCCAAGGGCTGACATGCAGGCACACATAGTACACCTACATGTGTACAGTTGACTGGCCACACAGGCCAACCCAGACAGAAAACACTAGGCACTCACATGAGCATTAAACAACACTAAAGGCCTCATCCTGGTCCCCTCTCTGGCTAATTAGAATAAAAGTTTATTAGCAGGAAATATAAGTATACATATATACAATGTGTATGTACAACATGCATAATGATTACCTTGTCGGTGTTTCCCTGGATCCTTGCTCTTCTCAGTTGTCTCACTCAGATGCAAACATTCATGCACAAATGAGTGCCAGCAGATTCCCCAACTGTCTTCAGCAGTTTCCCTGAACAAGCCCTAGTCCTGCTAGTGCTGAACTCTGCTGTGTACCTGTGAGTGACACAATCACCCTTCCGGCTCCTGGGTCACTTTCCTGTACTCTGGATATTTGCAAGTGATCAGACTGTGGTGCACACCCTCTGATGTCTCCAGCTGCTGGCACCCAAACACACATCACACATGGGAGTGATGGATGGTTTCACTCCAGGCCTGGCACTCAAACCTAAACACAAACAAGCTCCAGCAGAAAGAACCCCTTCACTCCAGACAACATTTAGAGAGGAAGTTTAATGAAAAGACATGTCTGACCACTGATCTAGTGCAGGGTGTGCTGATGAGGGCTAGCCTGTACTAACCCTTTATCTTTCTGTATTCCTGTGCTTGTTCACACCAAAACCACCTAGATAACTCTCTCCACCTTTGGTTCATCCCTGAAACATCTCACAATAAGTCCTGTACAATCGCAAAATACTTTTTCCTGCTATCCCATACTGAGTGAAAGTACCTGCCCTGGCTCATGGGGCCCTGATGGCCCATGGGGCTGAAGCTTTCCTGGGACAGTCCTAGGGGAAGGCAGGATAGATTTCTCTGCATGGGATATTTTGGTTCCCCCACCTTTGTGCTCCTTTGTTCTTCTGAGCTGGTGGAAATGAATTTGTAGATTTTGCAAGGTGTTTTGGTTCCCTCACCCTTCCCTTTGAAAGTGGGGAGATGAGCTTTAACTTGCATAACCAAATAACTACTATTTCACATGGAGCTCTGCTTTCATGGAGCTGTCAGAAATGACACTGAAGTGTCTTTCTGAAGTTTTTTTCCATTATTTACAACATGTCAGTAAGCATAAATAATTAAATTCTGAAAATCTGCCAGTCAGAAATGGAGTTACTAATACATATAGATAGATTTAGCCACAGATTCAAAACTGCTCTAATAATCAAGACATCTAATAAGTCATCTACCAGATAAATTTGTTTCTGTGGTGTATATTTTAGCTCTGTTTAATTTGTATTAATGTTCATTAGACAGCTATGTTTTAGTTCTGCTGTGACACATAGACAATTTACCTCCAGATAAATAAAAAGAAGATACAATTTCAGTAGACCTCCTCTAAACTAACAGACCAAGGTAACAGTACCAAACAATTTTTCCACATTTTATTTGGCATTTATATGATTGTAATTGCCTTATGTAACTTCTTCTTGTATTTTATATTTCTTTCAGGTAATTTTTCTATTTGTCATTTAATATTTTTGTTTGGCTTAAAAACTGTTTTGAACATGTAAAGCAGTAATTGACCTTATTTCACAAGACTTCAGTGCTCCAGATCAGCTTCTTTAACTGACAATCACTATACCCTTTGGTAATAAAAATTATGTTGGGAAGTTTGGAACATCTGTTAATACATGAAAATTAATGAAAACAGGCTAGGAATTTGTGAGAAAAAAAATCCCTTGTTTATATCCTAAGCACACACTTGAAGGATAGATGCTTATTGAACTTAATCTACTGTAGATAGCAGATACCACATTGACTAGCCTATCTTTTTGGGGGTTGATGGTTAGTGCTGTCAGAGCTGACTACTTTTATAAAATGATGGGATTGTCAGAGTCTAAATTTAATTTTCCATGGTCTTGGAACAGAATGGCTGTAAGACTGTAAAAAGAAATAGAAAGTCCTATTCAGAAATAGAAAGTTTCATTTCTTTTGTGAAATTAGAGATTATTTTCTAGGGAAAAAAAAAAGTCAATGTGAGCCTGGAAAGTGGCTTTTCCTACAGCCACTTCCTACAGCCAAAGTATTACTTTGAAGTACTTCATCAGTTATGTTCCAATTTTTTCACTCTTAATCATGGCTTGTGGTCAAAATCATTAGTCTAAGAGGATTCCACTTAGAAATGCAGTTATTGGTTTAAAAAATTGGGTTACAACTATGCAACATTATTTTTATAACCATTTTTCCAATCTAAAGGCTTGCACTTACAATACAGCATAGTGTCCACAGTAGGCATTTAATTTCTTATTCCTGTTTATTTATTTGTAGTCAATAGTCAGCTCTTTTCTTGACACATACAGTAAAATTTTAGTGTCAACAATCTTTGTATTGGTCATTCTTTAGAGACTATAGGACCTTCTTCTGGAACACTCTTCAGTGGAAAATTTCAGTTAGCAGCGTAAGGATGAGTATTCTGGATGGACAACGATAGATTATCCAATTTGCACTTTTGAATATATTCTTTGAAAATGCCTTTTCCCTAGATTCTATTTATTGTTATTAGAGAGATCTATTACTTGCTTGATTTCAGAACACAGGCATTTTACATTTTTATCAAGAGAAACTGTCATATGTTCTCCTAAATCTTCTCTCTATTCCATTACAAATTTAGTCCCCTTAAAAAAATTGTCAGTCTTGTATGGATCAAAATGAAACAAAAACATGACTTTTTCTTGTTTGCTTGTCTGTCATGAGTTTTAAACAGGCGGTATTTTGCCTTTGTCATCACTTGCTACAAAATATACCTCAGAATGATTGTGTAACAGATGGTTCCATTGAAGTATGTGACTTTTCTAGTCACTGGTACATAAGTTGTGATGGAAGGAGAAGGGTTCTATACAAGAGTTTAAAATTCCTCAGACTGAAACTTTCTAATGTCATCCACATATCAAATGACTGAAACCAATAATTTGAACAAATTGATTAGCATTTTCAGTGACAGGTTTTCGGATCTATATTTTAGTTTTCTTTGCCAAACAAATTCTAAAAAGTAATATAGCAAAACAGACAACATGCTAGAACATCCCAGATGATCCTTAGACTTCCTAACATTATCTGTTGTGCTGTTAAAAGAGGTTTGTTTGCTCAGGCTTAGAAGATATTATTTGTACAGTTGCTGTCAAAGCAAATAAGCTGGAAGAGATGCACTGTCTGAAGAGTACTGGAGTGTGCATCTCATCTTTTTCTTCTTCTTTGAAACAGTTGCACATACCAAGTGTTCTTATTTCCTGTGCTCTGGTTTGTCAGATGGTATTTATTCATTGGGAAAGATGAAAGAAATCAAATAAAAACTAGAAATATATGCTAACCAATTAATGGGGATAATTAAGATGATGACCAGCAAAAACCCAAGATTCTTCTATGATGTTACACTTTTATATTATTCTACATTATTTTTTTTCTGAGATCAGTGTCTTTCAAACTGAATTTTATGCAAGTGTTCAGTTGCTGTCACTAGGAGAAAAGTGAGCCCTGAACTGCTCAGAACAATGCCTTTGTGGTACAGAGTTAGTGATATTTTTATCATTTCATTTGGAATTGGGCAGAGTCTAAAGAACAAAGAGAAAAGTGTTTTTTAATAGAAAGCACAGTGACAAGTTGGGAAGAGGCGTTTTCAGCACTTAGATAAGAAACATCTTATGATGGCACGAAGTGTCTGAGGTCTACTTATATTACTTTGTGTACCTATTTGGAAAGAGTAAGACAGTTATTTAATAGGAATCTTACAGGAATAAGCAGAAGTGAAGTGTCTGAAGAACGAAAGCTTGGTCTGAGAGTGATGTCACAAGTAGGAGAGTAAAATAGCCCAAGAATGAGAAAAGAAAGAGAAATGAGGGTATAGCTATTAAGGGTTGAATGAGTATTAACTACAAGGGAAGCAAATGAAATGACAGTAGAAAAAAAAGACAAAAATATGATGGCATGGAATAAAAAATTACAATAAAAATGCAGAAGCACAGTTGTACTGAGGTATATGACAGGAAGACATCCTGAGAGGTTTTGGAGCATTCTGCAATGACATGGAGCATTCTGCTTCATGTCAGACTGTGCTGTGTAAAGGGCTTAGGGAACACCTTAGGGACAACACAGCAGCTTCTCTTTTGCCTCACATGCCAGGCCATCACTGACATATGGAGTCCAGACCAGGGAGGCAGCTGCAGCCCTCTCATGGCCATGTGTGAGACAGGAGTGCCATGACAGGAAAACGTGAAGCACGGATTAATGGGTGAATTTAATACTCTGGACCTGAGTATGTGTGAATAATTTAATTGCCATATACCTATCTCATAAAAGAAATTGTCCAGGATGTTAAAAGTGCTAATAATATGTAGAATTTAAGATAGCTGTCAAGTAGGACATCTTGAATGGTAATGTATCAGATCCTTTCATAAGTCAGAGTAGCACACAGTGTCTCCACTGCTTAACTTCTGGCACTGAACCTGGTGTAAAAGGCTGTGGTTATTCCATTGCTGTGCTCTCCAGATGGGTGGCTAAAGATGAACTGTCTGTTGGAACACAGTGGTGCCAGGAGCTCTTGAGAGAGTGCTGGTTGACACAAGTGATGTAGAGGCTGTGCTAATGTTTAAGATAATTGTAGGGCTGTGCCTAGTCTCTGGAACTGTTTTGTTTACTTGGGAAGGTCTGATCCCAAGCTCACTCCAAGCTAGGGCATGAACATTGAATCATGGTGCTACCACAGATCAGGCTCAGAATCCTGCCTAGCAATTCTGGCAACAATATTAATGTGCTGCTTGTGATTTTTATATCTTTCTTTTCAAGTACACTTGACTTTATTTCACTCTGAATTGTAACTGCAAGGATTTTCTGGGAAGATAGACATTGTCAGGGAAGAAAATGATGTTGAGCCTCAAGGGAGCACAATGAAACTGAGACATAGTGTGGGAAGGATCTGACCAGACTAGAGGGAGCAGTCAGTCCAAGAGAAAGTGCTCTGGGAGCCCAGGCTGTCACTTTATTAATACCTCAGAGAAACCAAACCGATGCTTCATATCTTAACAGTTTTGCTCTGACAACTCTTTTCTTGGCTCAGAAAGGCTGGTGCTAGAGGAAATCCCCAGCACTAAACTAAATCTGCTCCTACTTTGCAGGTGAAAAACATGAAAAACACAGAGCATATTGAAATATAAATGCTTTTTTTAAAGATGTGTTGTTAGCTCCTTTAGCGATGGGCATTTTACCCAGTAGCAGGCATTGAGGGGTCTGAGAGCACCTTTGCACCCATGGTTTGGCCCCCAGAACCAGGTGAGCGCAGCTGGGGAGGAGGGGAGAGGCTCCAGGTGTTCTGTGGCAGCCATGGGCAGGACAAGTCCCTGGCCCAGAGGAAACATTGCCAGGTGCGGTTCTTGGCTGGGCCCGATGAGCTCGAGCTCCTGCCACCCCCCCAAAATCCGCCCTGATGTGGGCTGGCATCCTGTGGCCTGGCCTCAGCCTGGGCCCACCCTCAGGAAGGTCCCTGTGCCTCGGCTGCCCGGCTCCTGGCCAGGTGGGCAATGCCAGGCTGACACTTGAGGAGCTCCAAATGTGGGCAGGTGCCCTCACTGCCCTGGGCTGCCTGCTCTGATGGGCTGGTGCCCCACAGCTTTGCAAAGGGCCAGCTCCGCTCCTCAGGAGCCCTTTGCAAAGGGCCAGCTCTGCTCCTCAGGAGCCCTTTGCAAAGGGCCAGCTCCGCTCCTCAGGAGCCCTTTGCAAAGGGCCAGCTCTGCTCCTCAGGAGCCCTTTGCAAAGTGGCCAGCTCCTCAGGAGCCCCACGGCAGCAGCTCTGGTGAGAGGAGGCCGCGTGCTGCGCTGCCCTTGGCGTATGTGCCCTTTAGGGAGATGACCTGGATTGATTGGCTGAGTAGTTCTTTCTTTTTTTTTTTTTCTTTTCATGGAAAAAAAGGCACTTTTCAAAATTAAAATTAAGATTTTAAAAGCCCCTGGGAGAAATAATCTCTAATAAGGTCTGATTCAGAGGGATTTTTTTCTCTATCCAAATATTGCTGGAGTTTAAACTTCAAGCAAAAGCAAAGAAGAAAGTGAGGGGAGACCTTCACCGAAGTGTAACCTGTACATGTACATATAACCACTTCTGGTGCCTGAAAGCTGAAAAGGTTTCTAGAATCTGAAACCATTTTCAGACCTTTATCACAGTTCCAAAAATGTGACTTTTTAGTGCTTCTTCATTTAATATGTGGCATTTTCTCTTTCTTATTGAATAAATGCAAGAAGTGATCCTGAGATTTAACATGATTACCTTGGTTCCTCATAACTAAAATGTTTTCTGTCACCCTCTATAGGGAAAGTATGTAAATGTACTCAGAGAGTGGGGATGTACTGGTCGTGTTCAAACTGATGTAATTTCTTTAATTATTGTGTTTTTTGGTGAATTTTCCTCTATATTAATTATATGAAAAATGTTCATTAGGAATGATACTATAACATTTTTCTGATTTTTTTTTTTAAACTTTCTCTACTTGATTTTGTTCCCTTAATCAGGTTTAGTAAGTCTGAACTATTTAACTTCTATGTCTAGTGAGTCTGTAGTGTCTCTGAGGCTGAAACATGATATATCAGAACATGGCTTGTGAAATGACTGTCAGTTTCTAGTGCTCCTTTATTGCTGGCATCTACAGTCAGAAGACTCTGGGTTTAACCACTGTTTTAAATTAAAATATTTGTAACTGTAATAACAAAATTTTCTTTTGTTAAATAATAGAATTCATTTTCATAAATGTTAATTGCTTTATTTTTTCATCTTTCCCTCTTTTGTCAAGATGGCTTTTTCAGTGGTATGAATGATGCACTATAGGTTTTTTAAGCTTCCAACAGACTTTCAAAAAACACTTTTAAGTAGAAGTAAATCAGGAGCTCCAGTCACTCATTAGGCAGCACTTTTCTTTGAGGCTTGGAGAAGAAGTACCAAGTATCTTTCCTGTAGTGGCATTGCTTTCAGACTATCTGTAAAATAAAGCATTTAATTCCTTGCAGGAGAGGATGCCTAAGGAAAAATAACTGGAAAAGAACACACACTCTTTCCCTGAAATGCTTCCTAGCCTTTGGCTATATTCAGGTCAGAGTAATTCATTAGCCTGATGTGATTTTTTTTTTTTTTTTTTTTTTTATTTACTAACTTTTCAGCTGATCTTTCTTTCAAGTTCTTGTTTATTTATCTTTAAAACTACATACAAACCTTGCACTTAGTATAGATTTGGGCTCACTGCTCTACTGGTCTGATACCAGTTCAGAGACCAACCATTTACTATGGTTTGAATTTGATTCCTGCTGTCTTCATATGATGACCTGTAATTCTTTTGCTGGAAGAGACAATGAGTTTGTGAATCCCAATCCACTTTCTTTATGGCACTCCTGATTTTGTCGACCTTTATTGCATCTATGTAAGCCACCTCTTGCCCACATTGAAGGGGCTCAGCCTTACGCATTTTCCATATGGAATTGTCTGCTCATATGGGTGTTGGACATTCTTTTGATAATCCTTTCTGCCTTTACCTGAATAATTTCCAGTTCTAAAATAACATCATTCCATCCCTTATTTCCTTATCCATAGTCTCAGACTTTTTTTGCCAATTGTTTAATATACAGTTGATGTTTACATTAGATAGGTTTTCCATCCTTCAGTCTTTCTTGATGTGATCAGTCTTGATTTATGTGAAAAAGCAAGTGATAACAATGAAAATGTGATGGTTTAAAAGGCTGTATCAAGTATTCTCACACAAAGATTTCCATGGAGCATTTAGTCTCCTATTTGAAAGGGATGATAACAGATAATGAAGCATACTTTCTCATAAGAATGAATGTATTTGAAGGGCAGTGAGTGCAGGGACTGGAATATAAGCCTAAATGCTTAGATGATGTATACATGATGATGATGATGGTGTGGCAGAAGGATGATAACAGCTGAAGGAGAAGAGGGCTTTTCACCTTTCAGAAGTGGTTACTCTTCTTGAAGATCTCTGCTGCTTCAGACAGAAAAAAACCACAACAAAACAGTAATGGTAAGTGTTTAATTTAATATAAGAAGCTGTCAAAAAAGGAACATCTCAAGCTGACAATCCTGATAATTCTGCTCCTCTCTACATCCTACACATTGCATTTACAGACAGTGTTATTAAGCTGTGTTAATTTCTCTAGTCTTTGCAAACATCCCCCACTTCTGCATGAAATCCTACTATAAAAAGTGATTTTCCATATATTGACTTACTAACTTCCAATTTCTTCATAAACATCTTGGGAAAAACTGCATATTTCCCTGAGAGGAGCAGGTCAGAATGCACACAAAATTCAGCATGTGAACTATACCATATATTTGTGCAATAGCATAATGATATTTTGTATTTGTTCATAGAATTAAAGCATCACAGAGTCATTGACATTGGCAGGGACCTCTGGTCATCTGGTTCAGTTGTACTGCTCAAGCAGAATAACTTAGAGATGCTTGACCAGGACCATGCCCAGACATTTTCAAATATCTCCAAGAGTGAAGACTCTGCAATATCTCAAGGCAACTTGTGCCAGAGATTATCACCTTCGTAGTAAAAAACCATTTCCTGACATTCAGAGGAAACCTTCTGTGTTTCAGTTTGTGTCCATTGCCTCTGGTCCTGTTACTGGGCACCTCTGGCAAGAGCTCTACATTCTTTGCACTTACCCTTCAGGTACTTATTTATATTGATAAGATCCTCTTTGTTGTGTGAAAAAAGGGATTACAGGCAACCTTGCCCCTGATAAGTCACAGTTGTACTAATTACCAAAGAAGAGGAACAGCGTTGCTTTTGATGGGTCACAGCTGTGACTAATAAAGGTAAGTGTGATAAAAAGGGTGTGTTGGCTGCTCAGAGGAGGCTGGGAGTCTTTTGATGAAGAGGACTCAGAGGAGGAGGACCTGGAGGAAGAGAGCCCTGAGAAGGTAGAGGACCCCTGAGGAAAAAGGTAAGGTCCAGGGACCAGAAAGAGGAATGGAACAAGGAAGAGAGTTGCTGCTGGCAAAAAGATGTGCTGTGAGGTCAGTCTAGGTTTCATGGAGTTGGAGCCTGCAGTCAGAGTTGAGGTAGCTAAGGNCAGAGTTGAGCTAGCTAAGGCCTGCATTCAGAGACTGCAAACTGATATTTGCAGACATAGCACAGCAGGAGATAACCAGAGTCTGCTGCTGGACCCTACAGTAGGAGCTTGCTCTAAGCAGAGTCAGAATGGCTAAGTTACAAACTAAAATAAACCAGAGCCCTTTTTATGCTGTTAAATGTCTGTGTCTTGGCTCATTTCTATCCCTAATGAGAGGTCCACTGCCACACTCTTTCAATATTTTTTTCCCGGGCTAAACAGAGAGAGCATGCTCCAATCCCTTCACCATCTTTGTGGCCTTGGACTCTTTCCATTATGTCCATGTCTCTCTTGGGCTGGAAAGCCCAGAACTGGACACAATACTCCAGGTATGGCCTCACTAGCAGTGCACAGAGGGGCAGAATATCCTTTCAGTCTGCTGAAATGTTTCTCTTTATTAATCTCAGGATACTGTTGGCTTTCTTTGCAGCACATTTTTGGCTCATGTTCAACCACGTATCCATCAGGATCCTGAGGTCGTTCTCTACCAAGATATTTTCAGTTTGCTGGCTACCAATACACATTGGTGCATGGGTTTATTCCTCGCTGGTGATTTCCCCTTGTTTGACTTCATGAGTTTTTTTGGTTAGCCTGCGTCTCCAGGCCATTCAGGTCCCTCTCTGTGGCAGCAAATTCCTCTGGTGAATCATCACTCTTCACAGTTTTGTGTCATTAATAAACTTTCTGAGGGCACCCTGCTCCAGCATGCAGATCATTAATGAAGATGTTAAACCAGACTGGGCTGTGTATTGACCCCAAGTATATTGATAGCTGTTGGCCTCCAACTAGATTTTGTGCTGCTTGTCACCCCACTCTGGGTCTGGTGGAATGATCTGTGGCCTGTTCAGATAATTTTCAAACCAACTTGCTGTCTGCACAACAGCTTTGCTATGAGGATCTTATGGGATACTGTCAAAAGCCCCAGTGAGAACAAGGTAGACAGTATCCATTGCTTTCTCATTTCTTGAGCCAATCCTTTTGTCACGATGTTTGTCAAGATGGGTGAGCATTACTACTCATTGGTGAATCCATGCTAACTACTGCTAATGATTTTCTTCATCCTTCATGTACCTGAAGTGTTCTTAATTCCTGCTCTTCCCCACCAATTCTATATCAGCATTTACGGAGGGCCCCTCTCACTGGCCTTGTTCTCAGTGAGAGGACACAGGCTGTGTCCCGGACTCCAGCTGCCCAACCTGCCCCACTCCCTGGCAGGCAGCAGAAGAACAGACACAGCTGTGGAGGCTCCTGCCCTGATGGATCCCCTGTCTATGCAGATGCCTGGCCCCAGGGAGCTGCTGGCCCTTGCTGAGACAGGACCCAATTCTTCTTGGTGATTCTACAACGATTTCTCGAGGGGATTTTGCTGCTATAGCTTTAGATGGAGACTTTATTATTGGTTTTCATTCTTTTCACTATTTGCTTCTCAAACTCTTACTTGGCCTTCATAGTACTGCTTTTTGCATCTACACTGTCAAAATTGATCAGGTTTTTCATCTTCTTTGTCTGTACAACATTTAAAAAAATGCTTTCTGGTTTCTAGTACCATCTTTTCTTTGCTGAATAGCCATCCTGGCTTTATCTTTTCCAAATATTTTTTAGCAGATGATATGCACTGTTTCTGTGTTTGCTGTATGGTATTATTCAGAAGTTTTAATGCTGCTGGGAAGGGTTTAATTCTCTTATGTATGCCTTCTGGTTAGAGACAAGGCTTTTTCTCTGCTCTGAAGTAAAGCACAGTACTAGTACATTGTTTGGTCTTTGTTGGTCCTGATGTGATGTTGAAAATATATTCACATCAGGTTTGGACAGTGGTACTACTATAAGCTTTGCCCTGCAAGACTTTTACATTTTGCACATACTTCACTGACAAGATTATTGGATATTTCAGTTGTTGTTGTAATGCTTTGAGGAACTATCACACTGGTTTGAGTCCTCTTAGGTTGAAAAGGAACTGAATTTAACTCCAGAGTATGGATGAACTTTCTAACAATCAAGCTGTTATATAAGGATATGTAGCAATTCCCTCCCTACAAAATGAATGATCTTTATTGAATTCTTTAAAATTAAAAAAAAAAAAATGGAAATTTATTCCCAGGAAAGGATTGTGGGTGGAATGAACCTGGGAAAAATACTTATGTGAAGCCCTGGCCCAGCATCAAAAGTGTGAAAGGTAACACTGTTTCCTATGCACTTGTACATTCTTTTGTTTCCTCCCAGCTTGAGATAAATGGCTGCTTATTGCACCAGCCAAGAGCTACTTCAAGTAGCCATTCCTGCTCTTCTCAGGACACTGAACATGGATTTTTAGGAAGGACGTTGAGGTCTGGGTTCTGGATGAATTGATGAAACACAGACACCTAAAAATCATGCGCTTTTTTCACATGAGTTTTAAAAGTTAAATGTTAGAGTGTTTAGTTTTAGACTCCACTTTAGCCAAGAAGTAATTGAAAGATATTGTTATTCCCCAGGCAAACATTACTCAACTCCATTAAGAACATTTTAAACAACTCTTCACACTGAGATATTTTAATTTATGTAATGTGACTGCTATAACATTTGAATCAGAATGATGACAGTAAGTGTTGTTTACCTTTGGCTTCCTCAATGTTGTGATGTATTTGGCATTGCTAATGGCAACAGTTAAATAAAAAATGAGATTCTAAGATCTCAGAAATTCATACTAGGCCTTGTAAACTGGCTGTCATCTCCTGTCAAAGATTCAGTCATAATACTTCAGGGAAATCTAGATCATCAACACAGAGAAGGCTTAGGCAGGACATTAGGAAATATTTCTTTACTGAGAGGGTGGTGAAGCACTGGAACAGGATTCCTAGACAGGTGGTTGATGCCCTAAGCCTGCCATTGTTCAAGAGTCATTGCTCTTAATATGCTTTGAATTTTCAGCCCTGAGTGGTCAAGCAGTTGGACTAGATGATCATTGTAGGTCCTTTTTAAGTGAAAAATCCTATCCACCTAAAAACAATAAATATCTTTTTCCCACACCCTGTGTTCCTGAAATACAGAATTAATATATGAAGGAAGTTCCTGACATTGAACAGTCTGACAGAGAGTATATTTCAAAAGCTTTTAAATCACATATTCTATCATTGATAGGTCCCTGAGTTTATTTTCTGTAGCATACTGTACACCAAATTTTGGATAAGGCTATTAAAGAAGATAGAATCTGCAATAAAATCTAGTGGCTTTTGGATTCAGGAAGTGCAGCAAAGTTATATCTCCTTACTCTCACACTGTTTTTCTTCAGTGGCTTATTTCAGTCCAGTCAACAATATGAAAATTCACATGTCACAATGTATTTGTGTCTTTGTTTATTGATATCTTCCTCTTTTCCAATCCTCTTGTTTTTATATTTTCATCTATGCAAAAGTTTTTTTGGAAGCAGTTATTGGATACAGTGCTCTGAACTGTGAAATAAAATTTTGTCTTCATTTGGTTTATGCCACAGTATTTGTTTACTTTAAATTCAAGAGCCTGTTTTTGCAACATTTTAAAATCTATAAAAATGCAGTGTTTCATTTAATTAAAAATGTATTCATGTCTTTTGTTTCAAAGATCAGCACAAAAATTTATAATTAACAGAATAAATTTCTTTGCAACTGAAGTAATCCACACTGTCTAAATAACTTTCCACTATTAAATACTGCACTCTCAAATACTTTTCAAGGAGTGGAGGTTAGTCTCCCCTTCTCTCTTTATGTTTAATAATCTGATGCATTCTCAACCTGCCAGAAAGTAGTGCTTGAAATGGAAAGAAAGAGAACAGAGCATTTTCTAACTATTATCCCTTTAGGAACAGTGAGAATGAAATGCAGAGAATTTGAAGAAACTGCCCCAAACCCAGCATCACAATTATGGCTGAAAAGCATACTGCTCTGCCTCTTCACTCTTCAGTACATTGACTTCTGTCAGGAGAGGCAAATCCCAGCTCTTGCCTTCTGGTTATGGAGCCCTTAGTGAGACATCAGAACCCTCTGAAATGACTACCAGGGGAAGAAGTTGCTCTGCTAATAATTTCAGTTTTGTTTCAGCAAGGCTAGCCTTTGAATAAGATCAGTCACAGAGCCATAGAGTCCTAGGATATTCTGGGTTGGAAGGGACCTTAAAGGTTACCTATTTCCAACCTCCCCATCTGTATTTGTATTAAGGAGACTTTCCTGTCTGGCCATGCAGCAGACTGCCTCTGGCAGGCATAGCCCCCCTCCCTGAGGATCCAGACCCCTCTGCAGTTCCACCACCTGCACTCACAGCCACACCAGGTCTCTTTCACCAGCTCAAACCCAGGTTTTCTACATGACAGTCTCAGATATCAGATCCTTAAATAATTTAATCATGGAGCAATAACAAAATCACAGCTTGAGCTTTTTGAACTGGGCTTTTATACCCTCACGGTCCAAGTGTGTGAAAGTCTGGAGCCCTCAGCTCCTGTCACATCTCTCTGAGTGTCCCCTGCCTGTGCCAGCAGTCTGTGCTTGCTAAGGGAGTGCATGGCCTCTTGCCTTGGGCTCCTGCACCCAGAGCTCCATCTGGGCCAGCACTGCAGCTCGTTTGAATCCCTGTTTCTTTGGTCTATTATTATTATGCTACCAAAAGCATGCTCCCTTTCAGTAGCTGTCTTTTGCCCTACTGAGCTGTTTAAATCCTCATCCTAACCTGGTGTTGGAGTCTGTTCTGCTTGCAGGAGGGAGAAGTGCTTTCCATGAGTTTCTCACATGGTCTCCTGTGCTGAGAGGTCTGGGGAATCTGGGACCTCACATCAACAACCCAATTAGCTGAGCTGCTCCACTGAGGCTATAGCATTTCTAATGGATTCAATGACCTTTATGCCATTAGTTTATTAATAACAAGAAAATTCTGCTTTCTGACTTCCCTCAAATGAACTGTCCTGATAGCTTATTGCCACTTGAAAATTCAAAGTCCTCTTTAAATGGACACAATTTCTTGATAGCACCTACGTAGAGTCCTTTATCAAGAAGTGAACAGTGACTTTTTGAGTAATATTTCAGAATTGTTTCTGTGTTTAAGAGCAATGGATTATGAAGGGAAGAAAATGGAAGAGAATTTCCCAATAGCTAGCCTATAGCTAGAGTTTACCTAATGCAGGAGAAAGAAATGTCTCTGAGTGCCTCTATTTATAGTCTTCTTTTGAATTCACTAAAGGACAGTCATACAACGTACAGATAAAAGTTAAATTAAAAATACAAAAATAACTGTCTTATAGACTGAGCACACTTAAATATCAGTCTAGAAATGCTAAGTATTCTGACCCAGTAATGCTCACCTTATGATTAAGCAAATGTGGTGCAAATGTAGAAAATTGACAGTAACGAATTTGCATGTTTTCCAGTCTAGTGTCTCAAATGTAATTGCATTGCCACTCTGGCATTTCCTTCCCTGTAAACATGTAAGGGTGTTACCAAATTTTGTGATAGGTGTGTAATAAGAATATACATTCTTTCTAAGCATAGATTAAAATTTAACTGGAAAATAGCTGGAATTTAATAATCCAGTGATGGAAACCTGCACAGGCAGGAAAAGTGACTGACAAAGAAGAGAGGATATTTTGCCTGCAGAAAGGAATGACATGAGTAGCTGAGCTACTACCATCAAGACAGATTTCAGCACAGTGAAAAGACACAAGAAAGATATAATCAGAGAAAAGAACTATAATTTTCCAGAACAAGATGAGGATATTGAGACAGGACTATTTAACAAGACAAAGGAGCACTCCATTTCAGTGCATGGTGTACACATTTGTGCACAGATATTATGTCCTTGGGAGATGCTCCTCCAGCCAGATTGCTCCTGATGAGTGGGAAAGGGAAGGAAGCATCACGTGACAGAGAAAACCTGAAGCCCCCCCTGCCACCACATCACAGCTTTGGGTGACGCCCAAAATCAAGCAATGACATCCATTGCTTGTCTCCTCACCTGCTCCCACAGTCACTTCCCTCAGAAGCAGAAAGATCCTCTCATCAAGTCGGCAAAAGGTCTCATTTTCCCCTTCTTGGGCAGATCATCTAATCCTTGCCTATGCTGCTAAGCTGTACCCAACCTTGATGGGCTCCTGGCCTCGGAAATACTATGCCTGATCTATCTTCCTACAGGCTGTCTTCTTCCCTCTGGCATCTTCTGTGCTGCCTGAAAAGGTAGACACCCTTTCTTACTGCAGAGTGAAAATGTGTATGGGTGGTGATTTTAAGGAAGTCAGTGTGATTATGTAGAATTGTCTTGTAGATTCTCCTTCAGAGCCATCTAAGCGTACCACTAAATTTCGTAGGTACTCTGTGATAAGACTGTCAGCTTTGTACTGATGCTTTTCCCCTAACAGGATGAAGTTGGGGATTGTCTTGTGGTTTTAGTAGACAGTAAAGGAACAGAAATGCATTCACAATGACAGATCTCTTAGGATTGGCTGGAGCATAAACTGAAGAAAATTTCCAACAAGGACTCTGACTACCAGAACAGTACCAGAACAGCTTTACAAGAGAGTCAATGTTTATGGGCAACATTACCAAATCAGAGCTCCTTGCCATTATATAGTGGCTCCTAATGTAAATAAGGAGCTGTTGATAATAGCTAGCTACTCCTAATGCTATTGCAAAAGGTGAGTTAAAGATGAGGAAAAAAATCCAACAACAGATGGGTTTTGGGAATTATTTCAGAGGGGAAAAAAATCATTATTTTTTAATATTGAGTAAATTTTAAGCTATGAAATTGCAGTAAATTTTCAGACAGCAAGTTAGTTGTAGGGCTCTGAAAATGCACATTTGAAAAAGGTGATATATAGAGTGGCCCTATGTAAGATATTTTTTGGCTGTGAAAGGGGAGGAATGCAGACTGGAGGGGGCAGAACCTTGAATAAAGTCAATCAAATCACAAATGAGATTCTGCTGTAATTCCTCATTCTACAAACATACATTCTTAATTCTACTTAAAAAGTAGATCATACCTGTGACTGTAAGTTAATGTTTTCTGTTTTAACGTTTGAGTAAGGAAAAAATACCAAAGTGGTTTGTGGTATGACTCTTGGAATGAGAAAAAATTTGAATTATCTTCCCTGTTTGTCTGTCTGCATCCAATGGTTTCCATGTTCTAATTGTGAGCTCTGTTTTCTTTTGACAATATAATATTTTTCTTCCCTCAAGGTTAGTTACTGCCATTCCTTTTTTATCTGAATTAGAATGATTGCTATAGAATATTCCAGTTTATAAGGCTCTTTATGTGTCAGCACAGCTAGTACTTCTGTCTTCTTTTCTTTTTTTTTTCCCATGATTGAGAGAAAGAAAGAAAGATTCTTGATTAACTGTATTCCAGTTCTCTATAAACATTTTTTGGTTTTGCTTTTCTTCCTGTTGTAACACCGAAATATTTGTCTGTCAAATTACATGCCAAAGAATATTTAATTAAGTCTAGATGCTAAAGATAAAATTCAGTGTGACTACATAATGCTGTCATTCTTCACTCCTTACAGTGGTATAAGGATTGGATTGTTCCCTATAAATGTGGCTAAATCTCAAAAGATCTGTTGGAACAACTTGGCTAGAGACAATCCACTCCAGTATTTATTTAATGTTCACTGTGCTAAAGTGAGTTTTACAAACACAATCTTCAGAAGACCCATATGAGTCAGACTGGTGAAAGGTGTATGGGATTGATCTGTCATAAAAATGAAACATCCAGTAATGTGTGCACAGTGTGCATTGCAAATAGCTGGCTCCCAAAAACCCCCTCTAGGTCATCAGTTCACAGACTGTTCTTTATGCACTTCTTCCTGTCTTTTCATATCTCACTACTTTTGCTTATTATGTGAATGACAGTGATTGAAATGGGAAATCAGAATGATAAGTGTAATGTGAAAAGCTTGAGTGAAAATAATTTCGAAGAGAAACGATATCAATATACTGGATTCTGCCATATCTTCTCATACAGAATTAAAAAGTGTCTTGACATTTTAAGATGAGAGGTAGAGACTAGTTTCTGGTGGATCCAGCTCTCTGTTCTTTGCTCTCTCTTCTGCCTACCTACCAGAAACATTCCACCACTGTTCCGCCTGGCCCTTACTCACCAGTTACCTGCAATATCCTTGAACCATTAGATATGCCAGTAAACCACATTTTCTTTCACTGAAATATTCTCCTGAATGTAACCCATGCCCACCTTAAGCCTGGAGACTTTCATTTGCATATTCAGCATCGAAAGATGCTTCATTCTTTCCGTGAAACCTTTCCTACTGCACTACAGTCATTCTGTGACCTGCCTGTGTCAGCCAGCCATCTATCTGGCTTTCCTAGAGGAGGCTGAAATTCTCTTCTTTCCCTCGGGTTACACTCTCTGCTTAACTCATTGTCACCGTATTTATTGCAAGGTCAGAAAGTGCAGAAACAGCCTGGAAAAGACTGCAACTTGTAGGAAACTCAATATTCAGCTTCTCTGGGATTAATGGAGTTCCATGGAAAACATCTCCCTGTCACAGTCTACACATCTGGCAAAATGCATGGAAGCACCGAAATATTCTGAGATTTGTCTGGTAAAATCACACCAAACCCATTGCTGATCCTTCAGGTTATTGTACATCAGTCACATTGTCTTGTGTTTGCAGTGCATCTGACATGGCAGGGTTTCAATAATGCTGAACCTCCCTTGCTCCTAGCACTGGGCCTTACATTTAATTTCTGGGTAACATATCAAATGGTCTAATTTTTTTAATCTGCTGAACTAAATAGGTTCAGTTTATGGCAAAGTCTGCATTTATTTTTATAACTTTTCTTGCCTTTTCTTCTCCCCACAATGTCCTTGAGGGGTATGCAAATGCAAAGTCTGGGACATGATGCAAAGCAAATATTCTATCATTTCATTAAAAAATATAGATGAGCATTTAAAATATGGGCAAATGTAATTCAAATTAAAATGTAGCCTTTAGATTTCTGCTCTTTTCTTATCAAGAAAGTCAAAGAATTAATTTTGTTCTGCAAGGTAGCTATTTTTTAAAAATTGTCCCAGATGAATTTTTTAATATAATATGAATTCTACTGAATTTAATCCTATAAGCTTTCACATTTGGTTAGAAGGAAAAAGTTTCACAGTCAGAATTATTTTAAGATACCTGTTATTATTACAGAACTACATGTTTAATGTCTTTCACTGGTAAGAGACTACATTTTTTCTTGGTAATCACATTTTCATAGCCCATGCTCTGTTGCACAATATATTCCAGTGTTAGCTTAACTGTATTTACCATAATTTCTTGTCTAGACTTAAAATCTTGTTTCCAAATACAACATTTGCCTATCTGACTGCTAGCTCTGGTTGACTGCGAACTTTGATTCCTCATTCATCCTGATGAACAGTGATTCATGTGAGCAGCTTCACTGGCACCAGTGTAAGGGCACACAAATTGCAAAATATTGAATGTTTTTGGGAGTCATATTATAAAAGTAAAAGGAAAATTTCTTTCTCTTCCAAACATGATTCCACAGGGAATATAATTGAGGGAAGGTGCTGAAGATAGATGAATAACATTCTTAACACATTGCACCCAAACTTCTTGTGCTCTCTCACCATTAAGTTTAAACCCTTGCATTGTGTTGTGGCCCAAAGGCATTATTGACTGCCGTTTTTATCTTTCTGTCACTTTAGGTCAACATGAACAAACTTCTCTCCTGTTCAATGTTAATTTTTGGTACTGAACAAAGAAGGAGCTGGTTTTCAGACAGTGCATTAGTAATTCTCAAATGCAACTCATCCAGGAATGTAAGGGACATTTTTTTGTTTATATCCTAAAAATGAGGATTCAGAGAGGTTATTCTGATTTCTTTTCACTTGAATTGATTTATCAATTTAAGTTCAAGTGTTTTCTTATTGATAAAGGGTCTGCTGTGGTAGTTCTGGTTTTACTTTCCATTTGAGTGTATCCTGTTGTCTGGCAGAAATTTTACTAAAAGTTTGACTCTGAGTTTAGTTCAGGTGTGGTATTCATCTGATATTGATCTGCAGAAGGAGAAGCTTATGTCTTTTGATGGAAATGTATTTATTTCATTTAAATTGATTATGACCCTCATCCTATCACACTTTACCAATTTCTCCCCTACTTTAAGGTACAGTACATTATCTTGATAATTTTTGCATTTTTAAGCTTCAGAATAAACTTTGTCATTGTTATGAACTCTTTCTTGCTAATACAAAACTATTTTTAAAAAACCCCATATAGAATAACTGCTTTTGTTCACAGACCAAGATTTAGTGCTGTTCTCAAAAGATGCTAACATATGAAAAAAAAAAAATAATTACCCATCATGAACCCATTCACTTTGCTTGCAGGAACAATGTGTTTGCTTTAAGTCAAAAAACACAAGGGGGCAGTTTAGTATAACAAACCAACATTAGTGTAGTACAGATACCAAAATATTCCGTGCTAGAAAAGTAGCTTTCCTGAATCTTCGAATTAGGGCTGCAGAGATGCAGAGATTACTGTTAGCACTCAGAGGCTTCTGGTCCAGACTTAAAGACAAGAACTCTAATAACACAGAATGTGTTTTAATATGGAACAGGCCTTTAGTCAGTGAAGGGAAAAGAGGGAAAAAAGAGTTCATACCAGCTGAACATGTTTGAAGGAATTTTCTCAAACATGTTTTACCTTATTTTATAAGAATTTACATGCATCAGTTACCAGAATGGATTAGACTATCTTTCAGTTAACAGTTTTAATGTGATAAGCATTAGTGCAGCTGGCTGTACCATAGCACTGGAATAGAGTTAAACTGGGTTTGTTTATAATTTACTGTGTTTCCTGCAGAAAGTCTAAACCAAGCTTTTGAAACAGATTAAACTGATATACCGAAAAAGGAGTGTTATGAATGAGGGCTTTGGAAAAAAAAAAGACTAATGTACCAGTTGAAACTTTCATCTTGCGATGAATACAATGAATAATTCTCCTTTTCTGTGGAAAGCTCAACATTCTTTTTATTGCAAGTTCTAACTACTTTCCTGCATTACAATATAATTTCCCTTAACGCTGCTTAGCCAGGAGCAGCCCAGAGTGATTCACAATTCAGCAAAAGCTTGCAGATAGCTTGCAGTGTGCCCTTGCTTTGAGATAATTTCAAGTGTACAGGAAAGGTAAATTCTACAGGAAGGATGACTTTTGGTAAATTGGGATAAGAATTTTAACATAGCAAAATGTGTTCCAGGCTTGCCTTAGGTCCATCTCACCCTCAAGTGTGTTGGAAGAATTAAAGGAAGCAAGAATCCCCATGAGGAGTTTGGATCGATAGCCATTGTCATATCTCCTGTTGCAGTGCTTTAGGATCAGGTGGCTATAGCACCAGAGGAGGACCTACACAACTTTTGTGCCCCCAGGCCAGACTGGCTTCTGCTCTGTGATCTCATGAATGTGTCCACTGAACCAATCTGTACTACCAGCCTCTGCTTAGAAANACAAGCTCTGGGTTCCCACACTGGAGACCTGAATTCTTTGCTTAATGAGTGGTTCTTGCATGGCTGGAGGAGAAATCCTGAACTATCTTCAGGCACAAGTCTGCACAGTCAGGTTAGAAGATTGGCTAAAAGTGAAAAAGTTGACTATTGCATTCTTTTCTGTGATCTGAGAGATGATTGCTGTTGGATTCCACTTCTGTCGCAGGAAGCTTCTCCCCCTTTCTGTGGCTTAAAGGCATTGGGTTCTGTATGAGGCAATGTAGCTGGTGGAACACAAAAGTAACTCTCTGTCTGAACCCATCACAGTGTGACTGCATTGTTTGCACCATTTTCTGCAATTCCCTGTAATCTTTCAAAACTACTTAGAAAACACTTTTATAACCTCACCCTGGGAATTTTACTGACTAGAGTTTTTCCTGTGTTGATTATAACTGCACAGAGCACTGTACACATATGCACAATGGACCTCTCCCATTCTTAAATATTTATTTTATAAAATGTGACACTAGATTGAATCAAACCATGATTCTTTTTTCACAGTTTTGCAATCTAGGCTACTGTCTGATGATTTAGTCAAGGATTCATTTAGTAGCAATATGTGCTGTAGTGTCACTATTGTGCAATAAAATCTTTTAAAATAAACATTCAGATTAGCATTACATTTAGATAGGATTAGAATATTCATCAGTAATATGTAAGCATATGACTTCTATGCACTGTGAACTTCTGTCAAATTTAATGGTCTTCGGGGTCTTGATCTCTTATATTTATCTCCTGATTAGACTAATCAGATTTTCCAGTTGGAAAGTTGAACTGTCTCTGTATGGTATCTTGCAAAGCAGGCAAAGTATCTGTCAAATGAATGAATAAAACAAAACTAAAAAGAACATGATAGCCAGGAACAAGTGGTAATTTTTGTTGGTTACACGGTACTTTCACTGCACTTGGATAGTTTTATTTTATACCTAAGAATGGAAGGAATATTAAAAATGTTCAGTGTGGCAGTTTTTGTGTTTCTTTCAAAGCATAAAGTTCTCTTCACATTTGCTACCACCTACTCATGGCTTATTCCCTATCTGACACTTGAGTAATTGTTATAAACCATTTCCATCTGTGATTTACTTTGTGTTTTCTATTGCAGGCAACAGTTAATGTATCTTATCTGCTGCTATGAAATTAAAAAAAGAGGTCTGAAAATGGCAAGAACAAACACTTGTAAAAATTGGGATAGAAAAAAAAACGCTTTTATGTTTTCAGAATCCGTGTGCTTTGGAAACCTCTCAAAACCACAATGTAAACATTGTTAGGATGCTTAAAGTATCTTTGTTAAAAAAAAGAAAAGAAATGAGGATAGGCTCACACTACTTAGGAATTTCTATGGTAAATTCCTTCAGCTACAAAAATGATGCAGTATAGACATGAAGCAAAAATTTGACGTTACAAATTTCCACAGACTTTTTAACTTTACTCCGTGTTTCCCTCCAGACCTCTTCCAAATAGAATCTGCTGACATTGGAAGAGTTATATCATAAGAAAGCTGTTTCACCTAAGGTGAACAGCAGAACCTTAAACTAATAAAACTTGATCACCACTAGAAGGACAAAGATATAGCAAGCAAGGCTAGGGTAGGTAGTGTTATTTTGGAAGACATCTGTAGACTAGAACTTGGCATATGAAAGTGGTACAGATCAGGAGGTCATACACCCAAAGAGAGGAGAAAATAGAAAACAACTATATTATGTTGAGAAAAATCACATGCATTTTCTAAATTTAATTTCTGCCTACCAGAAAATATGTAAGTGTTATCTTCATTTCTAAATGTACTGTCTTTGGAAGAGGATGAAATATCTATGCAACTGTTTCACTTTCCAAATGTTCACAGTTTGCTAACATTAAGAATTATTTTTACCTGTCCCACAGCTAGTTAATTGGATGCATTTTATTATGCAAAAGGCATTTTTTTATTTCACTTTGACAACTTCAGATGTTTATATAGATGCTCTGGCTCATTCATAGCCAGGTGTGTCAATAATCACCGTAGTTTAAATCAGTGATTGGTGAATCATAGGTACAGTAGAGAAAAACATACTGCCTGCTATTTGGACAGATAATGTATAATGAGAAAACATTTTCAGATGGTGATGACATAGGAGTTGTCTGGTCAACATGCAGATGCTGTGAGTGTACATAGGAACTGTTAGTCTACACTTATCCACGGTATTTATTGTCTTTAGGTATTTCCATGCTCAAGCACCTAGCTTAACTAAAATCTTACGAAGAGTATTTTTTAAATGAAAATTCCTTACCTCTTTACACCTTGAAATGACCTTTTAATGTACTTGAACACTCTGTAGCTTTAACATTTAGGAACAAGTGTATCATTTGCAGTCTTGCAAAACTCATGCTGTCCTTAAGTCACATCTTTCTTCCTTTACCTTAGAGCTGATTTTAGATCATTGTGTAGATTATTCCAAAAAACTTTAAAAAATGGGAAATTGTGGTTTAGTTCTGTTTTTCTGAGGGAGGCCGATTAAGAATTTTGTCAAGACATGTGTCGAAGGAAAGACTGTAGAAAAGACTGCTGAAGAAAAAAAAGGGCTATTCACAAAATTTACTAGATATAAAGAGTGGTTTTGCCCTAGAACTTAATTTAAGTCCTAGGTTACTAGATACTTCTAGGCAGTTCCCACAGAAATTGACAAGAATTTAGGGTGTTCAGCATGTCACAGTAGGTCCACAACATATGTTTAGATTCTGCCCTTCAGTTTTTGGTGACATGCTTGGTCTTAATATTTGCCCATCATTTCATCCCTTCCATCTCAGATTGTCAGATTCCTCCAACTAAAGCCTCAGTCATATTGTGATAGTCCCTCGGTTTGATGAATAACTCAATTTCTCTCATTACTGAACATGCAGTAATAAATAAAACTGCCCAAATAGCAGTTCATTTCTGGAAAGCAGAATGTTCTGGTGTTATCCAAATGTCCTCCAAATAAGATAAAATTTGCTGTGCAACCTTCTGTGTCTTGTATATACCATTATGTCTTCAGCAGGTTGTGTTCTCAGTGTTTCTCTTTAACATCTTTTGTCAACATTCATGCAGAAGAGGGGAATCAAGAAACTCTTTCCAATAAGGCTGAAAACTGTTGCCCTATTTATTATTTTATGATTTGGTAGGTAAAAAATAATTTTACAAAGAAGGCATTCAAAAGTAGTGTTTATCCCAGTTTCTGTTCCATTTCATAACCACTTCAGAAAGGGACAAATATGTATTCTGTATATATAAATCCTTTTCTCTGCCCCCACCTTTATTCAGTACATTTGTGCTATTTATTTTGTAAGTGGCTTTAAAGAAGTGAGTTACTTTCTTTGGAGCTTTTGCCTCTTAAACCATAGAAATATTTCTTTAATTTTGGAAGTGTTTATGTAGGAGGTGGAGTAAGACTGCTTTCCTGAGTATATTTCCATCATTATTTAAAAATTATAGTAGACAATATCACACCTTTGAGAGATCCAAATCAAGTAGCTACTCAGACATTGGAATGACAAAGTGATGGTGCTCTGGCTGAGATGTGCTCCAGCTTGCAATTAAGAGCCATAAAACACTGCAGAGAAGAGCTGGTTTACCTACCACATTTATACAGAGTTCTAGCAGAATGAAGTGAGATTTTCTTGTTGAAAAACAGAAGCAAAATTAGGCTACAGCATTAATTATTTACAACCTGCCAGAAACAAAGGTCCTTCATTTATTCAGTGTTTTGGAAATCAAAGCATATGCTGCACTTTGGTTAACTTTTGTCTCATGTAAGTAAGATCCCTTGGCTGTGCTGCAACCACATCTATTGTCGCTGTGGGTCACTCACCAGAGACACAGGACATGCTCTCAAGAGAAGGCTGAAAAAGATTTATTAATTATCTGACTCCATATATATAGTATTTTCACACGGACCAGGGATTGGAGGAGAAGCTGGACACCTCTCCCATTCCACTGGCCAAAGCAATTGTCAGTCAGTCACTTTCCACTCCCAAGAGATGGAATTTCCAGCGACCTTGTCTTAACATAAACAAGCTTCTAATAATAGCATCTATTTGTGAGAAAGTGAACTAAGAACTAGCAAACATTGAGTTAGAAAGTGCATCAGGAAAACTTAGAAGAATCAGGGCGACAATCTATTTGCAATACACTGTAAGAAAATAGTTGGAAAGAGGTAATTTCCAGATAAGTAACAAATAGATGTAGTCCCAGTTAGACTGGCATGTCTGTCAACATCACACTTTGTCATGATTTGCATTTTGCAGAAACTTAGTGTAAGTTTGAAGACTCAGTGTTTACACAGACACCACTCTTGTGAAGGAGACATACTTTATGCAAATCACTAGAAAATTATGTCCTGTCTTTATTAATGACTTAAAGCTACAGCACTGCAGATTAGCCACATATCTCTTTCATTATTAATTTATGGACGTAATGAATATTTGAAAGAGACATATAAACTGTAAAAATCACCATGCTTTAACAGGACAGTGGTCTGCATAATTTGTGTCCTGTTTCCAGCAACTCTCTGTTTACTGAGGAAGTGTTAAGTGTAATCAGTTTCATATGTTGATTACTCTGAAGGAACATGCTGTAGGACTTAGGCATGAAGTACATTAACCAAGACTGGTTTACAATCTGAAGCAGTAGACTTGAGATTTATATTTTTCAGGCCTATGGAATTCAGTTGAAAGGCTTGCCTTGTGAATTCAAGAAGACCTTTTCAATCTTTTTCCACTAGCAGCTCTTTTCTGCAGTGAGAAAGCTGCAATTCTGCAAAGCTGTTTAGTTCAGTAGCTCTTACTGGTGTGAGCTGGGAATTTAAAAACCCTGAGGACAGAAGAATTTGTCTTCTAAACAGCATTGCCTCCTGCCTCCCTAGCAGACCATTCACCACAGAAACCTGGACACAATTTTCTAAGTTGAGACAAAGCTAAATGCAACTGTAATGTGGAGCAGGATGGTGTCTTCAAGCCAGGAGAACACCACTGTGCTGTGTCTGGGGAAATGCAACTCTGCCATTATTGTATTTAGGGAAGATTACTAGTACCTTAAGTAATGATGGCAGAAATCCATTGCAGGTACAAATTTCCAGTTTGTAAGGTCCTGTTTGAATTTTCTGAGATATTCAAAATGCCTGTAAACAATTCATCTTACAGGAACATTCTTCAGGAATCTACAGCTATAATAATTAGATTATTTTCAGCATAGTGCTTAGTAATGCTTGATAATGCTTGATTAAATGCATTTTTATTAATTTCCCAGTTGTGAGAGATTAATTGCTCTCTAGGTTCTTAGCACATTAATTTAGTTAGGCCTTTTGAAGTCACATGGAAAAAGGTATAAGAAAAGATCAAAAGACCTCTGAAAACATCAATTAATGCCTTTAGCACATCAAATTATGGTGCACAAGTTTGTTATTCTCTCTTTAGTTTTAGAAATGCATCTGAAATGAGTAGGAGTTTTCAGAGTTAGGAATTTAATTTGAGATTTGAAACTACAAGTCTTTTCCCACAGCTGAGAGAAGAAGAAAAGACATGAATCAACCTATTTGTGCTCTGTATATCTTGTAAATGTGAATCTCTTTCCTCTGACCCAATGCCACTTCATTCTTAGGCCCTTAAATCAAGCACCTAGAAGTCAGTTAGGGTACGACTTCTTTCTTGGTATGTGGCAGACACCTTCCCTGTTAGTTAAACAGATTTAATCTGGTCTTTGCCAAAGCAAATTCTTGATGATGTTTCATTAAGTGTCTAAATTAGGAGACAAGAATCCCTTTTAGAAGTGTAGTTTTTATTATTATTATTATTAAATAACACCCTTGGGGTAGTTTTGCTCTTTCTGTTTATAGAACAAGTCCTTATTCATATACAGTAGTGAAGACACCTTAATAACAGAATTTTCTTTCACGTACTGTTCAGAATGAAGTTCTTAAAAACTATTTAAGCACAGAATCACATAAAGGGTCACATTAGAAGGGACCACAGAGGGTCACCTGGTCCAACCTCCCTGCTCAAGTAGGGTCATAGCAGAGCACATTGCACAGGGTTGCATTCAGTCTGTTCTTGAATATTTCCAGTGAGAGAGACTCCACAACCTCCCTGGGCAATGTGTTCCAGGGCTTGGTCACTGAAAAACAAGAAAGTTTTTCCTCATGTTCAGGTGGAACTTCCTGTGTATCAGTTTCTGCTCATTGCCTCTTGTCCTATTGCTGGGCACCACTGGGCAGAGCCTGGTCCATCCTATTGACAGCCTCCTTCCAGATGTTTACAGACATTGATGTGATCCCTTATCACTCATCCTCAACATTTCCCTTACAAAAATTATTCCAAAATACAAATTTGATAAAGATCACTCTCTACCCTGGTAGGGATCAATTTTTAATAAAGTTATCAATCTATTGATTGATCCTTAGTGAAGAAAACAATACACATAAACTCTAATGAACAAAATCCTCAGCACTAGGGTTCACTGAACATGGTGTATCTAAAACCCAAGCAAATACTTTGGCAGTTGACTAGGATATGTTAGGTTAACAGTGCCTCAAACCAACCTCAGAGAAGTATTTAAAGGCAAACCTACTGTAAGCAGAGAGTACAGTAAGAAAATGATCATTAAAGACTCCAACATTTTATAGCAGCATGACTTCTACAAAAAAAAAAAAAGAAGCAGAAAAGGCAAAAAGTCAAAGGATCAAGGTGGATGAGAAATTTTTAATTGAGAATAAGTTCTGCAAAATGTAAAGTATGCAATTAAAACATTTAATGGTGAGTAATCCATTATTTCTGTAACACGAGAAGCTTACACTGTAAGCTTACAAAATTAACACTGTATGGCTGTGGAATAGAATAAGACATTTGAAAATGTCTCATCAGAGTAAACATTTTGCTTGAGAGAGAAGGATACCTGCTTGCTAATTTTTTATGAGACTCAGCAAAAAAAGTATGTGTAGAACGTGTGTCTCTCCTTCTCTGTATCTTTTGCTTTTTAAAGTTATTGCTGTCCTGAAGGATGGGGAGGACACTGACAGAAGAAATTTTTGAAACATATAGACTTAAAACTAACAAACTGATTTTTGTGCAATGCAGTTGCACAAATAATACTTTATTTTTTCTTTTATTATTAGCTGAAGTTTTGCTAATCCATTATCATTGCCAAATAAAACTAAAAGAATATATTACAAAAGTTGTGTGATTTACAGCACTTAACCACACTTTATCTGATTTCTTCTCATTGGGAGGTAATAGTTGAAAGAGAAAGGGGAAGAAGAGGAAGGAAAAGTGAAACTCAGGTCCTTGGAAAGAACTAAAAGTTCTCATGGTGTAACAAGACTTAGGCTTATGTCCTGGATGTATCATTTACAGGAGAATTTGTCTGGTTCTGGGACGTGCTGTTTTCCCAGAGATAGTCTTAAGTAGTGGCTGTGGAAAAAGAAGTTTTGCCTCTGAAACAGTCATGTATTGCATTACAATGCATGCTTTCAGAGAACCACTGTGATAGTTTAGATTTTACATTTCTACAGTCAAGTGGTTCATGTCCTTAGATCTGTTGGTCAAGGAGAATTGTTATTTTCAGTAAATATTTAATAATGGCTGTTAGTACTCTGTTTCCCTTACTGTTCAGCAACCAAAGGAAGAAATTCTCTCCCACAAGTCATCAGAGGGGACAGTCTCCAGTCTTGGCTTCCCTTAATTTGCCAGTTTATAAACTGGTAGTTCAGCAGGTGTTTTGTGAGCCAAGTTTGCAAGGAGGTGCTCCTAACAGCAGAAACCTAACTCAGGTTCAGCTAAGCCCACTCAACAGTCTTGCGTAAAAAAGCCTTGGGGTTTATTTTGTAACATTCACCTGTAAAATTAGTGTGAAACCCTTCCCTCGCCCCCTTATTTTCAGTTCCAATTTAATTTCATGTCACTCTGTGTCAGCAAATCACTTGGGTCTGCATTATCACTTGCTGTGACTCAGTTTACATGTCTAGCTGTGTCAGGTGGATCTCTGTAACCCTTGGAAAGTGGCCCTGGGACCTTGCAGAGTGTGTCCTATGGCCACAGGCTTCTTGCCTCTGGGTTGCCTCTCTGCCCTGCCCCCCTGCTTTTCCCTAGAAGTCTGGTCAAAATTGCAGAGAAAGAAACAGTTCTTGACAGCAAGAAAAAAAATAAACACAGGGAATTTTTTTTCTGTTCATAGTTATGAGCTCTTTTTGTTCTTTAGGAGAAGGTAAATGAAGTGTTTCTATCACTATATGTACAGGTGAGTATAAGCTGAAAGCAAATCTTTATATTGTATTGCAAATACAAAAGCTGAAATCTGGTATTAGTTTCCTTGAAGTAAAATTCCTGTAGGTATTGATTTCTTCCACATAAATTTCCCAAATTTAATTTTATATTTATAGTTCAGACTAAGACCAGTGGCTTACATGAGATAGTTGTGTGGCATGAACCTTAGATAGACTATAATTTAAATAAATAACTTCTTTAGTGTGCTTTAATAGGATGGTGTTTTATGAACAGTGTTATGACTATCTTGCAATGGTTTTACTCATCAGGTTTTGTCATGAGACAAACATTGTAAATCTCATCCTACATACAAGCTCAGTTTGGGATTTTCAGAGAATTAGGTAAGGAGGTGGAAAAAATATCCAGACATGATATCAGAAGTTAGGGATGGGTCAGTAATACCAGATAAGAGACTACTTCCATGGAAAAGATTTAAGTTCCGCTGGTACCAAGCCTCAGAGCTTAACAGGAAGAGCAGAGTGAAATAGCTTCACCTTGCAGATTCCAGACTTTCTAACTCACTCTTTAATTCTTGATTCTTTCAGTAGTGTTTCTTAGTTTTACAGTTTATAAATTTGGTAAAACCAAAAACCAAAATTTGGTAAAACCTACACACATGCAATGGAAACAGAATTTTAGGGCAACAAAACTGAAAAAGTTTAGACTTCTGGCCTTCAAATTAGACATTATTTTCAAACATAGTTTCTTTTCAAATTTCTAACACTTTGAAATATTAATGGAAATGTAAAAATTTGTCACTTTTTGATAAAAAAAATATGTTAACTCAATAGCATTTTTTAACCTTTAAAATCATAAACAAATTGAGAAGCTAAAAATTAAGATTTCAAAGTAAATACTTGTGTTTATAATTGGTTTCCTCAGGAATTATGTGTTCTTAATCTTCTCTAGAGAGATAATAATCGGTTTTAAAATCAAAAGGTCCAGTGAGCCTGCATTTATGTGTATTCATGTAATTCACCCCCAAGAAATTAAGGAATTGCAGATCAAAGGCTTTTCTTCCAATAGACTTTCAAACATTCTCAGTTCCTCACTTGGAATCTTTGTGGAGAAACCTGGAATCAAACTCAATTTAAAATATAAATTTAAATAATTACTTATTATAGCTAAACTGCCAATTTTGGTCCAAACTAGGATCTGGAAAAAAAGCCACTCACCTCTCACTGTGACATTTTTGCATGAGGATTTTATTTATAGCTATATATTTTGAAGGCTGAAACTAATTGGAGAAATTCTCTTGAATAGACTCAAAAGTACTTTTCTAGGTGTAAGTGGAGAAACCTGAAAACTTAACAGTATATACAATTGTGATTTTTATCAGTCTTAGTACTTTGATTTCCTGAAAGCCTCAGCACTTAGTTTACTTCATGACTGAAGCATCTAGCAGAACGTCAGACAGATGATGCTTTCATGTCTCAGCAGTGGTGGAAGGAGTGAGTTATGGTCGGGTGTGATGTTTCTTACAAGGATCACAGTATCATGAGACATAACTTTCAGGGCTAGTAAGGACTTGCAGCTCTGCTATCATGATGGCTCACACATTATTATCTCTCTTCATTGTGTGATATCAACATTTTATGTCCAGGAGTACTTAAATTATAATTTATATATGTGTTTTGGGAGTATTATCGTACAGAGCAGGACATGCCACTAAAAAGTTACTGCACATCACAACAGTCGAAACTTGAACCAAAAGTTTATCTGTACCCAGGCATTTGATACCTGTTTGAACTCACAAATATGATAATGCCCTTGTCCCACCTCCTCATGACCTACACTTAACAACACCTAAATCACTGTGTCTTACTGCATTGTTATTGAGCATCACTGAGATGGCTAATCTAAAAGCCACAAACTTATCATCGGTTTCCCTATACCCTTTTGTTAGAGACTATTAATGAATGACATTTCTGCTTTTTCAGGTCATAGTTTATTTATGAGAACAATTGATTTAGCAATACATAGAAGCATCAAACTTTAAACAGATTACACAGCTCATGCTTCATAAATCACATTGGTCACACATTCTTAACTTTTACAGAAAGCTCAACCTTTTGAGTATTTTCCTCTAACAACAGTGAATGACCCTCTCATAATTGCATTAAAACTCAATTAGTTTTTGTAGATTAACTATGGACAGATTCTAAATGTGAAATTGTATTTAGAAAATCTTTTCCTAAACATTCTTGAAATGAAGTGTATCAGCAGCATTTCACACTAGGAAGCACTACTATTTTTACAGCAGTATTGCTTTCATAACAGTACTATGTATTCTGCAGTGTTTGTATACTTCAGATTTTATCTGTTGTGGATGATGTACTGAAACTGATATGTTATATATTTATTCACACTTCATTTTGGGGCTGACAATTGTAGCATATACTTCCCTTCTCATACTTTACCAATTACCTTAACCCTGACCTGCATGAATGTAATTTTCTGCATTAATGAGAAGTAGCTGTCTCTGTGAAGAGCCTAAGCTGAGTAAACACTGTCAGCTGTGTCAAATGGTGGTGATAAACAGCTTTCACTCTTTATTTATGGCTGCTGCTACTGATGGAGGAATTCACACTTATTCAAATGTCTGCTTATTTGTAAGCAAAGAACTACCGTGAAGTCCTGAAGGCTGAGGAAGCATGCATTCTAAAAGTAGTTTAGGGTTATACTGTTACAGAGTTACACGAATTTTGTGTTCTGAGAAGTCTACGGCTGTTGTGCTGCAGTTTCTGTTTTGAATGCGAAACAACAACAAATTTGGAAGTACACATTTGAGCTTGACAAACATCTGAAGTTACACTTCATTCAGAAATTAGAATTAGTCAATTAGTCAACACTCAAAATTTCTGCACCAATTTTTGTTCCCAAAATTATAATTGAAAACTTAGTGTTTATAAATCCTAACAGAGCAGAAATTCAGATACTTTTTCCCATTTATAGATGTTTAAATGTTGAGAAGAATAGCCTGTGAAGGAGACATTGCCAATGATGATCCCCTAGTAGTTCTCCATTCTTCTGTAGGCTTTCAAGAACCTGTAAACCTCAGTGGGATCAAACTACCACCAAACATACATATAACCTGTGTGAGAACCAGAGAGATCAGTTTAAAATAGAAAAAAGAAGATACTTTACAGAGTAAAGTGAATTTATGGAATGTGATGTGAAGGCAGATGACATTAGATGCTTTAAAAATCGACAAATTCACAATATTATTAAATGCATAGAGGGAAGAATCTAACATCAGGGATGTAATATCTAACATCCCTTTTGTTCAGCTTGGTGGTGTTTGCACCCAGTACCACTTGCAGAAAAATAACTGAGAAGTAAGATACTGTTTTCTGACATGGATGCAGAAAGTTTTTTTATGTAATATTTATTCATATTACTTCATGCTTGACAATGTTCAAATGTTCCATTCCAGAAGAAGTTTATATGAAAATTTCCTTGTGGTCTTTTGATATTAAAGTTGCTAGCCAGAGTAGGATTTGTGTGAAGTTTGCTGAGGTACTTTGAAATTCTCCTATTGATCAGGACTTATACAGAAATGTTAAATTTCTAATGAGCAAAACAGGCAATGTCAACTTTGGGCAGCATGTGAACATTTCATTCATGGTCCTATGAACATTTTCCAGGAAAACGTTGACAAAAAAGAAGGTATTCTGGGAAATCAACAAAAACCCAGCAACTTCAGACTGTAAGTTGAGTGTTCTTCCATTTGGTTTCCTATTCTCCCTACTTGATTAAACTTCAAGTTCAGAACTGCCCTACTGCTCTTCTAACCAGGATGCAGACACACAGCTTCGGTGGAAAAGTAGGGAGTTCCTCCCAGACAGGCTCCTTCGGTGATCCTATCACCTCTGCTTGAAAAGTGGGAGCTGTGACTTTGAACTCCTCTAGTCCAAAATGGCAATAGACCTGAGGTATTTTTGATTTTTCTGACATTCTGTGGTAGGTCACAGAAAGATGAAAAACAGCTCCATCTCAATATCTATTGACACAGGCATTATCATAAAAAGTACCTAAATTATGAAATGTTGAGATTTATGAAGATGCCAGAAACAATTACGCACACAGAAATTCAGATTTGTTTTGGTGCTGAGTGTTTTCACTGACAATCTCTTTGTGTTCTTACCTGTGTGATGGGAACTCCAATCCACCTCTGGGAATCCTTCCACTTCCTGTTGCCTGCATGTATTAGGAGGCTTATGCTGCCTCTCTGGGGTTGCATTAATGGTGGAAGAGTAGCTGAATGATGTTTGAAAGATGTTTATGTTTTAAAATCAGATTTTTAAATAATTTCTTTCTGATATCCTCATTAGTTAGTTAATATTTAGGGTATCTGCCTTTAGATATAAAGCTCTCACTGTAGCCAGTGATGATACTGTAGCTGAAATTGTATGACTCAAAATGATTGAAACTCTTGTGGGTTGTCTCTTTAGCTTGTAAGTCTAAAGAAGGTATACTAACATTCAAACCTCTTGAAAGTATTTTAAACCATTGTATAATTTTTGTTAGCTTTGACTCCAATTATTTTGCTCTGTTAAGCTGAAATGTCTTGACTTGGTTACTTAACAAATCTAAAGCAGCAGGCAGATGGCTTTTCATCTATTGTTAAATTTCAGGGGCTTACAAGTGCTAATTATTTTGAAATGGATTCCTAGGATATTATGCATTATTTCAATGAATAATGCAGGAATGGCAATTTATTGGCAGAACATTCACAGGAGTGCCATAAATCTAGAAATAACATAAAAGCAGAGTGGATACATATTTTAGAAGCACAGCTTGAGGAATCACATTTGGGCAACGCTACAAACCATCTTATAAGAGCACATATTTTAAAATATAATCAAATCAAGAGATTGTCAGTGAGATACTGGAGTTTATTCTACATATTATTATGACAACTGAGAGACAGTTATTGAAATTGAATATTATATACTAGATCCTATGTAAACTCATGAGGTAGATAGAGAGAATCTGTACTGTCAAGAATTTGCAACCCAAATATAATCCCAAGTGCATCACCTGTAAACAGTCACACACAGGTGAGGAGTAACAGCAGACATGAACAGCTGATGTCATGGATTGTGTTTTCCAGGCAGCAGTAACCCCTGTTTTTTGTAAGCATGTTTTCAAAGGACAGAGTGATAAAAACAGAAACAGCTAATGAAATAGCTCCGCCATTGTTCAAAGTGAGCCCTTTCCAAGCTTGAAGAGCACATAAAGAACTGAACAGAGAGATCCCCTACTAAATACAAACAGAGGGAGACAAAATGGAAAAATATTTTTATTATTTTGTTTAGAATGAAGTATGATTTTAAAAAAGACATTTTCATCTAGGAATGTTGACACTCATAAAAATACAGCTGGATAGGTTTTAGGATTGAAAGCAGCATCAGCTCTGCCTCATAGGAACTCCATTTGGTTTCACTGTAGGGCACAGGGATNAATATATTATATTATATATAATATTAATATAATATTAAATTGTTATTATTATAGTAGAGCAGCCACTATCGGAGACAGGTATTAATGTGGGTAAACCTTTACTATGCTGCAGTATGAGCACTTCTCTGTTCCTTCCATTAGATTTATCTGCAGTATGGATATAAACTTTTAGGACTGATTCATAACAAACCTTACTGTAAGACAAATACTATAATAGAAATAGAGGAAATAGATATAAAGGGATTTACTTCTTAAAAAGATGATGATGCAGAACAAACAAAAATGGCAAGACAAAAAAAAGAAATCCTTGATTTGTAAAACAATATAAAGGCATCATGATAATTTTAGTCGTAGAAATGTTCTGAGAAATTTGGGCAATCAATTGAATATTCTAAGGAAGATAGCTGCTACATTCTTTCAAGCTTATTGATTACTGGTTTTGATAGTAAAAAAATTTGGTGAGGTTCCCAGGACTTTTCAGCACTTGAATTTACCATACATGTGTAGAAACCGTACCACTGCAATGCATTGTAGCAGCAATAGCACAAGGCCTGTGGTCTTTCCCAGGAATAAAACATTCAGTGAGGCAGTACATTATCAGAGTAAGGTAGCAGCAGTGAATATATATGAAATTAAAAAGGTATTTTATTTTTATTAAATTACAGTATTCATGCATGTTTGATGCTAATTTATAGTGCAGATATTTTAACCTTTAGTACATATGATTTAATTTGCTAAACTATGCAGTTGCACACCAGTAAATGAAAAATGATTAAGAAAAGATTTTTTAGAAATTTCTGTTTGTATTTTTATAATTTTCTGTAGGTTCTGCTTTTCTGTAAATAACTTCATTCAAAATGTACTACACTTCAGAATGGACTGATAATTACGGATGTTTATATTCAGAATTTTGCTTTGTCCTGATCTACTCAGATTTTATGTAGAGATGCATATGCAAAATGGTTATCAGGAAAGGCTAGCATGACCATTTGCCCTAGTGTCTAGTCAGTCTGACGTCAGTTTGGGGTAATTTTTTCAAAAGAAATTTTGAGATTGATGGACATAGGTCATAGTCAATTATTAGTTTTGAGCAACATCTTTCAGCTGCTAAAGAAAAGATTTTTGCAGGGCTGCTTGCATTTGTCTCCAGAAGAAAGATGAGAGACTTTTCAGTAAGTGTTCTTTCAACCTTAAGATGTCTTAAAGGTTAGATTGTCTAATGATGAGTCAGTCATGCACTTAGAGCTAACTGCTAAATCCTAGTGCTACTTATGCTTCCAAATCAATCCTACTGTCAATTTCACTTCTAAATTAATGACTTCTACTCTGAATGAATTACACTAGAAAACAAGTTTTGAGCTCTCTTAATCAGTAAATATTCTTTTTTGTTGTTGCTCTCCTGAATATATGTGCACACAAGACTTTGGCATTCGTATTTCCGTAACTTTCCCTGAAATTCACTTTTAGTCTAATGTTCTTTCTTGGTCTTATGTTTTCTTTCCTGTTGAGTTTCTTTCTAACCTGACAGCATAAAGGCACTTGGAAGGCTTGCTATGCTCTGCATGTCCTCATTCAGCACACAGGATAGTGCTTGTCATGATCATGATTCTAAGATTGTCACAGTAGCCCTCACAACATTCTGCACCACGGTTTTAGGAGGTGCCACCAACCTCTGGAGGTGCCACCTTTTCTAGGCATGTGGGTGTACGAAATTCAAATAGAAAAGAAGACAAAGAGCCTGGGACTGGAGCAAGCAGGACAGGCTGGCACTCAGCATCCTAGGTTTACAGAGATAGAGCACCCCAGTATTTCAGAGAGCACACATTATCTTTCCTGTTCTTCAGGTCCCCAAACACCTGCAGACATGTTACCAAGATACTGCTGCTCTGTTCTCAGAAACTCACAGGATGGTGAGACTAAAGCACATAGACTTTCTGCTTCCTTGGAAGCCAACATGATAAGTTGTGAGAAATGTGGCTTGTACTTTCATTACCAGCTCAGACCTAATAGTCACTCTTTTTATTTAATGAAGTCCCCTCTGAGCCCTGTCTTTGCCAAAAAGCTGATTTTAGCCCAGAGGTTTCTTTGAAAAGGGAGATATAGTAGAAACAATCCCATAACCTCTTGAACTGCTGAGTTTGTTTCCTTGAAAAAAGTTAAGATTTGAGATTTTGTTTCTATTCAAAATAATAAAAATATCAAACACCTAAAATTTCCCAGATTTCCCAGATTTCCCAATTTTCAAGGTAGTTATAGTAGCAGATAGATGGAGTGAATCAACAAAAAATGTAGCACAGTAAATTACACACTGCTAATCACAAAAATATGAGGACTACAGCATTTCATACCCCATGATTCAATAATCATTTCATACCCCATAAGTTCTTCTATTTATATAAAATCCATGACAGTTCTATGGCCCAAAAAAATACAGTGGTAAAAATGAACTACTCTCCTGAGCTGGCATCTGAATGAACATTGTTCTAGTAGTAGCAAAGAAAAATAAATGATCAGTAACCACAGATATGAACATTTTGCAATCTGGAGGGTTAGTAATTCAAAGGGGAATAGGGTGAAAATGAGTAAGGAAAAAAATGGTTTACTTAAAATGTTGCTGCAGTTATACAATATTTCATATAGCTTTAAATTGCATTGAAAAAACATTTATATCTGCCAGCAGATGGGGAAATGCATGCTAAAAACTGTCTAGTTCTCTGAGATACCTTAAAGGACTCTAATTTGCACAGGACAAATGCTGAGTATTTGAGGCACTGTTCAATGGGAATTACTTCTATTTTCTCTTAAAATCCCCCAGTGGGGTATTGACTTGTGTGCATCTCGAAATCAGTGTAGAAAATCCCCCTTTAAGATAACAAATAATTTAATGATCTCTTTATATGCCTCCTATTAGCATTCGACAAAGGGAGTTTTTTAATAGGCATTCACTATTAAGACCAAGTCTCCTATGAATTTCATCTAACATCTAAAATGTTCTGTATGAAACTAGTGTAAATTTTGCATGAGGCAGAAGACAATTTGTAACCATATCTGGAAGAGCCTTATTAATATTTTTTCTCTTCTGCTAGTTCTTGGAATATTTTTCCTCTAATTTCTGGAACATGTCTATATATCTAAAGTTTTTCTTCCATTTCAATTGAAACAAAATTGTTAGTTCATTGAACCAATGAAAAATAGTTCACAGAAAATTAAGTTTTCATTAATTTCTCCAGTTTACACTTCTTTTCCAAGTTTTTATTCACTAAGAAAAGCAAAAACCCAAGTGTTTATCATTTTATTTCTAACAAATGCTTTAGTGCATTTCTTTGCTTTTAAATTTGTATTTCTCCTAATTATGAGAAACTGTGGCCAGAAGTGATGCTGCTCTAAATTTGCCTTATTTTGAGCTTTGTGGACAATGCTAAAAAAAAATTAAAATGAAACCAAATTATTTTAGAACTAATTTGAAGACAGGGAATACTCTTCCACTGTACAGGAATTGAAATATTTTTTCATTGTATCTAATCTGTAAAATCTGCAAATCCAGGTATGAAAGACAAAAATAATTTTCAAAGCTCATATTTAAGTAATTGTGATTTTTTTATTGAAACTTCCTATGTATTTTTTCTCAGCAGCTTAATATAACAAACACTGAAAAAATGTAGTGCATGTGGAGATTTGTGTACTAAAGGTTTGGTCACGCAGTGACAGTTGGACCAGACCATTTTATCAGCAAAGACTCATACATAAATATACAAATCCAGATACAGCAAGGTTTCTGAATTCATATTTAGGCAGAATATAAAATCCATCTTTCTAAAACAAGCTTTTTTTCCTTCTCAGTTGCCAGAGAAATTGCTACTTGTATGTAAGTATTTGCAGAAATGAGTAATATCACAATGCAGAGTTGCTAATTTGGGCAGGACTGATACACGAGGCATGTTTCAATGTATGATAAGAAATATATCACTGTCATTAACTGAGTTTTTTTAACAAATACTGCATAGTAGTTTGTAATAATACGGTATTAGGAAATGTTTGTATTTTTGTCATTTAGATCTATAATGAGTGATACTCAGTGGAATGACATAATTGTTGCTTATTATAGAGTTATTGAAGAAAATGTATGTCTGTTTTTGTTACTGGGATTAAGGCTCTGATTCATTGAAATTGGTGTTAAAACTCCTAGTGATTCAGAGATGGAAGGATAGGCCCTCAGTGGAGTTGTCTAAGTGGCTTGTGGAAGAAGATGATTCTGCATTTTTTTCTTTCATTATTCCTTGTACTCTTCTGAATCTTTTATTTGATAATTTCAAATAGAAAGAGGGAAAAAAAATGCCACAAATCATATTCTTTTTATTCTCAGCATTTCCTTGCC